>JAJOOR010004629.1:0-35590 GCA_036250505.1 Solanum acaule
AATGACATCGAAATCTACCATGTCTAACTCAACCAAATCAGCCATGGTGCTCTTGTGATTGATAGAAACAGGACAATCACGATAAACTCTTTCTGCTAATATAGAATCCCCAACAGGTGTAGAAACACAAAAGGGTTCACAAAGTCTTTCAGGAAGAACCTCAAACTTATTTGCAACATAAGGAGTTACAAAAGATAAACTTGCTCCTGGATCTAACAAAGCATATACATCAAAAGCAAAGACTTTGATCATACCAGTGACAACATTTGGAGAATTCT
This sequence comes from Solanum acaule, assembly GCA_036250505.1. Lineage (NCBI taxonomy): Eukaryota > Viridiplantae > Streptophyta > Magnoliopsida > Solanales > Solanaceae > Solanum > Solanum acaule. The sequence continues at coordinate 279 of JAJOOR010004629.1, forward strand.
CTTGCTCGTGACGACTGGTGATGGCATAGAGGCGATTTGCTCCTCCACTGGTACTAGAAGTAGCTCCTCTAGGTGTCGTCATATTTAGGGGAGCAACTGATGAAAATTGGGCCCTACTGCCCAGATTTCCACTGCCTTGCTTGTTATTTAGGCAATCCTTCATGAAGTGACACTCTTGTCCACACTTAAAGCAACCTGTCTAGCCTTGACGACACTTCCCTGGATGGATTCTACCACACCGAGCACATGCAAGACCCCGGTTACTTCCTTGTGCCATACTATTCTAAGACTGTGCAGGTCCAGCTCTGAAGTTCTGCGAATTCTGTCCCGCATACCCACTTTTATTTCTCGGTACAGGTGCACTAACAGATGATGGAGCAGGTCCCCTTTGCCTTGGTTGAAAGGATGAACGGTTCGCATTACCATTCCGTTGCCCGGACTCATTACTGGTCTTAGCTCTCTTATTTCTGAACTCTTCTCTATCCCTCATCTTTTCTTCCTCAACTTGCTGCACATAGACCATCAACCTTGATATGTCCATGTCCCCAATAAGCATTGCAGCCCTACCTTCCTTACTCGACAATCGAGACAGCCCAACGACAAACAAACTCATTCTATTCCTCATATCCGCAACCATCTCCGGAGCATAACGGGATAGTTGGGTGAACTTCAAACTATACTCATGAACACTCAAAGACTCTTGCTTAAGTATGAGGAATTCACGTAGCTTGGCCACTTTCAATTCTCGAGGAAAGAAATGCCCCAAGAAAGCTTCCTCAAAACAGGCCCAACTCGCAGGTGGTGCATTCTCAACTCTGCCCCCTTTCCACTGGTCGAACCAAGCTCTAGCAACGTCCTTCAATTGATACACAGCTAGTTCAACCCGCTCAGTATCTGCCACATGCATCACATCAAAAATCTTCTTCAACTCCTCAATGAAGTGCTCTGGATCCTCAGTAGTGCTTGAACCCATGAAACTCGGAGGATTCATCCCCAAGAACTCACGAATCCTTGAAGTGTCAGCTCCCTCATGTCTAGCTCCCCTCAGCTAACTAATCTGATTAGTTACAGCTTGACTCAACATCCTAATTGCCTCTCTGAACTCGGCATTAGAAACTTCCCCTTGTGGTTGCATTCCCGGGGCATATGGTAACTCTTGCTCATCAACATAACGTCTAGGAAGACGCCCTCTACCAACTCTTCGTGGAGGCATGACTATCTGAAAACACGCGCAGGCACGGATTAGGAAGAAACTCTTTAGAGATCAACTCCAACGCACGAGATGAGTGTGAAATAAGTGGGAAATCTTCCTAAATGTTGAAGCCTCCCAATTATAGATGTGGCACGCTTCACACCGATAACTAGGACTCTATAGACACTGCTTCATAGACTCCCTAGGACTCTTGAACTCTGTGCTCTGATACCATGTTTGTCAATCCCCGAGCCTACACCCTGGGTGGGACCGGCACCCGGAGACCATTGCTGGCCCCAGGCGAACCCTTGGCCTAGCTTTCTTAAATCAGCGGAAACCTACTCAACAGAATAACTCAATGCAATGCAAAGACATAAACAACTTAACTGATAAAAATCTGGCCCAAAAGGTTAACTCAAGTCTCAAAATAGAGTATTTACATATATACATATACATAGATGAGAGACTCAATACTAACTGACTGACTGTCTATGAAGCCTGTACAATACTGAGATGCATGTTGGGACAGACCCCACAACACCCTAATTAAAACAAAACTAAAAGAACAAAACAAATGAGTCCTCCGGAAAGCAAGGAGGCTCACCACTGACTCTGGAGTGCTCAGCTGGATCAACGGCGTGCAGGATGCTGATCCGAGGTACCTGTGTCTGCATCGTCATAAGATGCAGGCCAACTGGCATGAGCACATGGAATGTACGAGTATGCGAGCTGGAACGCTAAACCACAATCGAAGCTTGGAAGGAGCACAATAAAACACTTACCTTGGCTCTGTTCAACTCATGAATAACTGAACTCAATATATAAAGCGATAAGACACATGCAATATATATAGCTTGTAAAACTCTTAAAACATGACGTAAAAATCATATTTATAATATCATGAAAATATCAAGCTTCCTCTTGAAGTCTACTTGTGCAATACATGAATGAAGTCCCATACCCCCATTCATACTATGCAGAACTTCTCGAGGAACCAACCTCTTTCTACTATGGGAATTTCTCTAACCGACAAACCAGCACTATGAATCTGAGTGGTGATACAACGTTTTACCTCACGTTACCCGAGGACCATCCTATACCTTGCCGTGATATAGGAAGCTAATGATACAACGTTTTACCTCACGTTGCCCGAGGACCATCCTATACATTGTCGTGATATAGGAAGCTAACTTTACTAAGTGAATCCACTAGCTTAACTATACGGATTCATCTAAAAAGTATGACCCGTTAACTCCCATGTTGGCTACATGGTTCTTATGGAGAGTTGAGTTAATATGAACTCGTGTCCCCAATTCGGTGCTCGATACAACTCCCAAAAATACTTTAGTTCACAAGTGTTTTAAACACAACTTTCTTTAGTTGAGATAATTACTCAAAATCTAGCCCAAAGGCTCACTTGGAATCGATGTTCCTTTTTCTTGAAAACTAGCCCAAAGGCTCTTTTGGAAACATAGTTCCTTTCTTAATCAAATGTAAAAACATATAGAAACTTCTTTGGGAATACATAGTTCCCTAATAGATTTTGAGAAATGAACTCAACTTAAACTCTTGACTTAACTTGAAACTCTAAGCTCTTTGCTTGACTTGAAACTTGAGTCTAAAAATGAAGTTAAAACGTTCAAATAAGACTCTTCAACAACTTTTAAAACTTGCTTGACTTGCTTAACTTCTAAGCTCAAACTCTTAACTTCACTTGACTCCTCACTTCTGTTGACTTCTATCTAACTCTCCTTGAGTTGGATTTATGGGTTCAAGGTGTTCGATCACATGTTACAGATGATTTCTTGACTTTTAGAAGTACCTTGGAGTGTTGGAAACAACTAAGAATCATAGGTACAATACGTAGGAACATGCATAAGAAAGTGTGGAAAGAATGGGGTAACATGGCGTCCTTGGCACTCTCCAAGGCGCGGAGCGCCAGCCTTGATGCTCAGAAGGGGCCTGCTGGCGCTCTGAGAGGCGTGGCGCCCCAAGGGGAAAAGTTAAGAATCCCTTTTGGGGCGCGCTGGCAGACGCGACGCGCCAACCCCTTGCCCAGAAACTCCGACTTTTCTCCCTTGTTTTGCCAACTCTAAACCACCCTTACTTCAATGGATTAAACTGCCAACACTAAGGATCATCAATCTCTCAACATACAATAGATTACAACTCATATACACAACCAAATCATGTCCCACAACCAACAATAACTTCAACAACACAATCAACAACATCAACAACACAACCCAACAACTTCAACAACACATCCAATCTTTTCTCAATAATAATGAGTTTGGTGTGTGGGGGAAAGGATCAACCCACACTAAGAACTCACATACCTAGTAGGGATCACCCCCGACGATTGCCACGACGATCTTTGACGGAAACTCCTTGATCTCCTCTTCTTCTTCTCTTCTTCTCTTCTTCACTCAAGAACCCTAACTCTTACTCTTTTAAAATGGGACAAAAATGATCCACAATCAGCCTAACACCACAATATAACCTCAAAAGAAATAACTAGGGAAAAGACCAAAATGCCCTTAAAATTTCCGGACGGATTCCCTGCCAACTACCCAACTTTCAAAGGGCATAACTCGCTCATACGAACTCAGAATTGAGTAAACTCGGCGGCGTTGGAAAGATCATACTACGAACTTCGCAACCATAACTAGAACTACTCCTAACTCATCCTGAGCTAGAAGTTATGACTGCTCAAAGTTGGCCAAAAACTCTCCTTTTGCCCACACTTAGCCAAATTTCCAGATTTTTGAATTACTTCCAAAAATGACTATTTCCGATTCTAAGCCTCTTCAAAGCTATTTCAAATTGTCGGATGTTACAGGGCTATTCGGCAACCAGCTTGGGGAGCTTCAACTTAGCTCGCCCACTGTTCCAGAACTTAGGCTAAGAGTGCAGTCCCTTAGGCGATCAAATGAGCACAAGGGCGACTTGCCCAACCCTTTAGGTGATCAAGCAGCCCATCGCTAAAAAGCTCCATACAGTAACAAAGTTTCTACCACACTTTCTTGCTAGTTTAGGTCCTAGCTTGCACCCTAGGCTCCTTCCTCACCCCATTAAAGTTCTAAAGCAGCCTAGACACCAACCCAGAGTCACCCTAACCCGAACATCAAGGCTCTAGTTCATCCTATCATTTTCCGAGTCATTACATTATCTGCCATTTAGGAACTTTCGTCCTCGAGTGATACTTAAAACTCATTAAGGAATTAATGACTCAAGACTAGCAGCCCAAAATATGCATGAAACATCACAATGTTGCACAACTAAAAAGTCATCATTCACAATGTTCATTTATTCACGAACGAAACACCAACTTCCCTCAACATGTTCAATGCAATACAAAGAAGTAGGAACTACATCTACAAATTCATTATACATGAAATTCTCATTACTTGTCACGTTCGAGGAGGAACTACCATCTCCTAACTAAAACATGACCAAATATTCTTCTAATGAAGTACAATAGGAAACTCTTACTCAAAGAACCACAACATGAGGGAAACAATTCACATAAACTCATTTTCTTTAAAAACACAAGTTTTCATGAACATGCATTATATAAAATAGTCATGGCAACATATAAGCACATAACAACAATATTGGCTAGGGATACCATCTCCCTCTTTGGAGTGAGCCTATACCATCACTTCTAAACATCATTAATCACATAGTCATAGGAAGAATTACAGTTTCTCGTTTAAAGAAACTCAACACAACCAACATGGAGCTCAAGAGCCATTTCATCAAAACACAACCAAGCATGTTCATCACACCATCTCATGAAGTCAAATATGCCATCACTATACTAGAATGCACAACAACATGAGGAACATGTAAATCATGAAAAATCCATTTTATACAAAGTAAGAATCTTTGAAAAACATGCATGACATAAGGAGATCATGGAAATTTCTAAAACGTTCATGACCCCTAGATATACAACCAACCCAAAAAGGAACACTTTGTCTCAAGCTAGGATAGGAATATAAGAAAAGATGAGGATATTGGGACTCTCAATCAATGTTGCTACTCAAGCACATGATCCCCCCCCCCTTGGGAATAAGCCCCTTCTACAAAAAAAACCTCTAATACTACTCCTTTCAAACAAACCTAAAGCATTACCAAGACTCCAAAATCAAGAAATGGGTCGAGGAGAACTTATCATCTTAGGCTAGAGAAGAAATGGAAGGGAACATAAAGATATTGTGACATCTCATTGGCCCTTGGCCTCCCAATTAAGCACCTTCGACTAACACCTTTACTAAAATACCACTCCTCAACATTTTCATGGAAGCAGTTTCTTACTCTTCTATTTCTTGACTTGCCGGTCTAAGATCTTAATTGGTACTTCCAAATTAGAGAGGTTCTCATCTAAGAATTCTTCCTCACAAGTAGCCTTACCAACACCACTCAAAGCCTCATATGAGCCTACCAAACCGGGCCAAACTTCTCTAACTCACTAAACCTCATAAGGTGAGATCATCAAACAAGCCTAATTCATGCACATCAAGGACACTCAATGACCTTACCATCTAAGCACATTATCCCCCACTTGGGTTAAGCCTATACAAGCACTTTACAACATCACTTCCTTCAACTCCAAAGTCGAAGCAAGTCATAACTAAACCTTCGCACTCATCACACAATATGATTCTAAACCATGAGGATTACACTTTTATCCCTTCTTTTTAAAGGAGTTACTCACTCAACCCCTCTAGGCATCACTTCACACCACTAGTCATCAAAAATCCAACACATCACAAAACTTATTATGGCTAAGTTAGGTTATACCAAAAACCACATACGACCAAAATTAACCCCATGAATACAAAGTTCACCACAAAAGATCATCATATCCAATTTATCAAGTCACAAAAGACAAGTATTACCGGAATAGATGTAAGCATATAGCACATACCGGTAGCAACATCAAGAGGATATTTGTGTTCACCTCTAGCTTGAAGAGCATCGGTCCTAATTTTCTTCATCTCTCTTCCTCTAGCGGAAAGCATCGGGCAATTTCTCAATAGGTGGTCACTTCCACCACAACCATAACAACTATTTCTGCCAGCTAGGCACTTACCATTATGCTTTTTTCCACACCTATCACAGGTAGGCCTGATTTCACATTATCCACCACCACTCACTCTTTGAGATTTTGGGGTAGACACCTTCTTTTGGTTAAACATAGGGGAAATATTGGAAGAGCTTTGACCATGAGGCCCTTCTTGTGAGGAGTTACCATTTTCAAGCTTATACCTCTTTGTTCCTCTAGACCTCTCTTCAAGTTTATCCTTTTCAAATCGTAGAGCACGAATCACAAGACGATCCATATCCATCTGATTCTCAAGCATAACCATACCACATTCTTTTGCTATCAAGTTGGATACCCCAGACACAAACTTACTCATCTACATCTTAGGGTTGGCCACTATGGATGGAGCATATCTTGACAACCTAGAGAACACTCACGCATACTCCTCAACACTCAACCTACCTTGACGAAGGTTAACAAACTCAAGTATCTTAGCCCCTCTCAACTATAAAGGGCAAAACCTATCAATGAACCCATTCTTAAATCTTTCCCATTCCATGGAGCTTGCTTCTACCGGCCTCACTCCTTTCCACTGATTAAACAACATTATGGAAACATCATTTAGTTGGTAAGCGGCCAATTTTCCCTTCTCTCCCGGTGTTACTCCTACAAAGTCAAACACCCTAGAAACCTCCTCTATAAACTCTAGAGGATCTTCCTCTGTCTTTGACCCATAGAAATCCAAAATCTCTATCTCGGCTTAAGTCAACCAATGAAAACCATACCTAATTGTCTTATTTGACATTAAGTCAATAGGAATTTGAGGATCTTGAGGAGAAGCTCCTTAATCATTATAGTCTCCTTCAAATCCACCGGTGCAAGCTCCTTTGGTAGTCATATCTTGTAGATCACTAGAAAAGGATTATAAGAAAGACCCTATGAGGTTAGCTCTATCGCACGACTGGAATGAAGAAGTGAAGTTTTTCCTAACATCTGATAGTGTCCTATTCATACGTGTGGCGCGCTTCACAAATATAAACAAGACTCTACTAGATGTGGTTTGAGACATCCTAAAAAAACCATTCGATAAACCTTATGCTCTGATACCACGCTTGTCACTCCCCGAGAGCAACCCCTACACGTGACCGGCGTACTTGACCCTAAAGGGGTCGCATACAAGCCTCATAGCATTGATGAACATTAAAGCATAGGAAGAATAGAGCAAAATTAAAACTTTTCTTACAATCGAAGTCTTGAAAGAGAGTCTATGACACTATGTCTCAAACCATCTATTATACTTGGAATAAAAGTCTTGAAAATACAAACTTAGGGACACGGCCCTTACTAAAGTCTAAAAATATAAAAGTAAAGACAATAGAGGACATGTGGTTGACCTCTCGAATACAATAAGGCCTAACCAATCTTCGTCTTCTTGATCTCCTATGAACCTTGCTACGAGGATGACATCCAATATCTCCAAAGCCTACACTTGTAGAAAATGTAGAAGAATGGGGTTAGCACAAAAGTACTAAGTATAGATGCCATGCACAAAATCACTAAAACATGCATAAAAGTGACATTTCATTAGAAATCATGCCATATGCTATTTTTGAACATCATCTTTGAAATAGTTGGAGAATGCAACAAATTTGACAACTCACATACATTTCAATATAACAAAGGAGATATCAATATAATAACAACCACAGTCTCCAATCTCAACATGATACAAATCCCAATAGTCACAATATATGGCCTCCGATCACAATAATAGAAAGACAAATACCAAGATCATTTCATCATGAAGCAATCATCACATAAACAACCTCTAAGAAACACTTGTGCAATGTATGGTAACTAACATGCATTTACAATATACAACAGAAGTTAAGATCACATTTATACTCATTTTATAGTAAAGCCATTACCTTAGTAACCCCTAAAGAACACTTGTGCAATGTGTGGTTAGCATCCTATAATACCAACCCTACTAAGTACTCCTTCGAAGCTACCTTAGTCATGAACTTCATCTTTAGACCTCATCATATTCAATATTTACAACTAAGGAAATAGACTTGTACATTACTTGAATTGTAAGGGCAGTCATTCATAACAACTATCCATTCAATTTACATGCATGCATTCAAATCTCGTCATAATGCAAAGGAACCATCCTATGACATCCTACTAAGTCTACTTGTGCAATGTGGAAATGAAGTCCCATACCCCCACTCCTACTAAGTAAACTCACCAAGAAGTCATAGTATAGTTCGTGTCTCATTCATGATCTATATTATTTAGGGAAAAGTAGCCATAACCGACATAGACCATGTGAGCTACATGGAATCCGGTGTTTGTAACCCTACACCAAGAAAGGTGTTCTACTTGCCTAATGTAGAACTAAAATGTGTAGCTATAAGGTGGATCTACTAGCTAAGGTCCTATGTTGGCACATAGTTATAGGATAGGGAGATTGCTTTTAGAAACCCGCCCTATTCCATTGGCGGAGGGGCTCCTATCTCATGAGTTCCCTAGTGGATGACCCTCACTATTGCATTGGCGGGAGGGCCTTTACCTCAATGTCCATATCCATTTGAAACTAAGCATTATTTCCCAAATTATACATCATTAGTCGTGAATTGTATTTATATGATGAAGGAGTACTTTATACTTCATTCAATACAATTTACAAAATAGCTCAAGGATTCATTAAAGGTGTGAATGTACTATCAACTTTAGAATCATAATTAGTATGTGAGGATAACTTTCACACCAAGATCATATGTTCTCATGAGAATGGACTTTCAATCAACACAATACGATCAATATGATTTATGTATATTTCATGCATAATAATGTGTAAACGTGCATATGAGAACAATACTTTCAATTGACACCATTGATACATCATGATCAAGTTTATGCATGGAGTGTGTGTGTGTAATTTTCCTTGCAATTACACAACCACAATATTATCATCATCCTAGGAAATTTATGCAATATCAACTGTAAGGGTAAGGGGAGAATTGACCCTCAACAATACCACAATATACACATTTTCTCAATATGCACAAACCTTCACAATGTGCCCCTCAATGGCTATAGACCAACTCATCCCAACATATAGCAATAGCACAATAGATAAGGGAATACCATGATCCAACAACTCATCAATACCCTAATCACATCATGATTGGCACATTATACTTCCAGCATACACAAACATGCATTTAATATCATGATCAAGCCAATTCATGGTTAGAAGTATTATCCTTAACCAATAAAAGTGTAGGTGATCTAATCTAAGGCATTACATGAAGAAACTCATCATTTTTGGAGGATCATATTTAGACCCTCTATTTGCCTTTTTCATGACATAACCCTAGAATCTTAGGTTAATCAAGAATATATGTAGAATTATACTAACATCAAGTAATCACATCATAATTAAACACCTCCACCTTTCAAGTGGATCAACAAGTTAATATACAATCTTCATTAACATATACAACCCTAGTAAATTGCCTTTCAAGGCTAAGAATCAAGATCAACCCTAACTTGTAGAATTACTATACTAGATAGAGAGATATCATGATTCAAAAACATAATAAACATAAACATAATCAATTGTTAAGCTTCAATGATCAATCAAGTTACGCCTTAGTTCACAATTTAGGAAAAAGGGGATATCATGGGTCCAAGGGATATTTTAACTAATATCCATCAATAATCCATTAATCCAACCATATATCATCTTAAACAAACATAATAAACCATAACTAATCAATTGAATTCGTTTTGGAAGAAGACCCATGACTAGATTTGAAAACCCTAGAATTAGGGAATTTGAAAACATAGTTGAAGGGGCTTCTTTGTGATAGCTAACCAAGAATGAAGAACTCTCATACCTTAGCTAAGAATCTCTAAGAGATTTGGGGAAAAACCTTTGGAATCCACAAACCCTAGCTTCAATGGCTCCTTTCTTCTTCTTCTCTAATAGAGGATTTCTAGTGAGAGAAATATTTGAGAGGAGGAGGGTCTTCTTTTATTTCTTTGAAAAGTGAGTTAATAAAAGGGATTTCAAGTCTAAAAGGGTTATATACTTGTAGAGAAAGGAATAAAAGAATAGGGACACAACTTTGGAAAAGAACTAAGGACCCGCAAGGTTTTTAACTTAAAATTTGCTAGCCACCATGTAGCGATCCTTTCAAAATGATACCACTACTTAAACATGAAATTTAATTAAATACTTGCGACATTTTAAACCAATTAATGAGGGCATACTGATTTTAATCTAGTAGAGGGATTAGATTCATAACGAACTCCAACAAAAAAAAAAAAACATTTAAGCAATTAACCGACCAGATCTTTATGCATATGTTAACCTCACACTCGAGGGTGAAATAACAAGAATATTACAAGCTTCCGAGTACCGAAATCAGCTAGCTCATGCTTCACATAACTTTCAAGACATATAGCAAATTAGTATATTACAAGACTTGGGTTTACACACCCCAAAAAGATCAAAACGTATAACCATACTTATATTACAACCCATGGTGACATGACCAAATCAGCTCTCAAAATGTCCTGTAAGTATACAACACAAAGATCATGTACAAGTCCCAAGGTTATACAAAATATATATGCCTATATGCAAATGTGATCTTCCTTAAGGCTTTCAAAATCTTCATCATCAATGGCTAGCTTCACGCATCATCGCGAACAGCCTCTACGATATAAACAACTATCGCTAAGCATATAGCTTAGTGGTGTACAAACTATAGGTTTGGAGCCCTTCAATTCACCAAGTTATCATTCTCAAGTCAAGGGTAGCCCGATCGAAACAAAATTAGGAAATCAAGTAAACAATATACAAGGAGTATCAGGTTCAATGTATAAAGGTCCAAATGTCAAGAATGATCAGAACACAACTTTTCAAGTGATTCAATAACAAGGCTCACCCAATATATACATCATGTCGTCACACCAAGCACGAGCAGGTATCAAGAAGGGTCAAAAGCCAATAATCAAGAGAACCAACAACCATATTTAAAAATCCAGAGTTAAGATGGCAAATGATCCGAACCAAGAGGCATGCCAAGAGTGACAAAGTCACAGCCACAAGAAGGACAAGGTCCCAACAAGAGTGCTAAGTGATCAAACAATCCGTACAAGTGGGCGAATTACATAAGCGTCTTTAATGTATTAAAGAATACCAATACGACAATGCAACGTGACAAGAGGTAACCAAGGTACCAAGATAATTTTCAGATATACCAGCAGGTAAAAAGAGTACAAGTATAAGTTTATATACAAAGCTCAGTTCTTTACCACAACAACAGTCCAACAAAACTCCACGAGTCAAACCATAGACCTAGCAGAGTATCAAAGTCTTCAACATGTACACGAGGATATACAACCTTAAAAAAATTGAATTCAATCACTTATTTACTTTCTAGCAGCTCAATAATGATGACGTAAAATAGGGTTACCATCATAAGTAAGCCTAGCCTGTACAAATACGACTATGCTCCCAAACAGTAAATTCTGGCCATCCTAGTGCATCATGTCGCAACTAAGATTTGAAATGGCAAACGGCAAAACTGGACTGTATACTCTTCATGAAAGATCTAGGTACCTCTCTTAAGGTTGCAAACAACCAAGAATCACCGCAAAATGTATTTTTGGTTAAAAAGATATATTCAAAACACTAATAGTTGTCCATATAGGATTTCAAACTTCAGAATCTGGACAGAACTTTTCCTATGATGCGTCCCATATTTCGAATCCATAACGACTAAATTAGAGTTTAACATAAACATAAGAGTTGTATATATATGAATTATCTTTCCAAATCATATTTATTCACAGTAAACAAAGTTCTATAGGCAATCTCTCATCTTGTGACCACTCTTTCCACAACCAAACAACCATCTGTGACAACTAGGTACTTGCCATCATGCTTTCTTCCACAGTTTTCACAAATAGGCCCAGTCACATAATAACCAGTACTCTTAGCTCCTTGAGGTTTAGGGTTAGACACCCTATCCTTGTTGGCCTTTGGGGGAGCACTAGAGAAACCTTGGTTGGAAAACCTTTGTCTAAACCTTGGTCGACCATGTTGATCAGATCTACTATTAGAGAAGTTCCCATCGCCAGACCTAGCTCTATTCACCTCACTATTCTTTTCCTTTAGTTTTGATTCCTCAATTTTTTGAGCGTACACCATAAGTCTTGAGATATACATGTCATGGAGGAGCATTGTCGTACGACACTCTTTTTCTACCATGTCGGACACACTCGACAAAAACCTACTCATCGTATCCCTCAAATCTGCAACCATAGTTGAGCATACTATGATAGTTGGGTGAACTTTAGGGAATACTCCTTCACACACATACTTCCTTGACGAAGGTTAATGAACTCTTTAACCTTTGCTTCCCTCAACTCTAGGGGAAAAAACCTATCAAGAAATGCCGATTTAAACATTTCACATTCTACCAGGCCCCCTTCTACCGGTCTCTCTCCCTTCCACTGATCATACCACACTTTAGAAACATCTTTCAATTGGTAAGCGACTAACTCCACCTTCTCCTCTGAAGTCACCCCCATAATCGCAAGTACCTTACAGACTTAGTCGATAAACCTTTAATGATCCTCTTCCACTTTAGAGCCATGAAATTTCGAGGGGTTCATTCTTGCAAAATCTTTCACTTGTGAAGCCGTCGAATTCACATTAGGATTCACCGGAGCTACAACCTCTTTATTGACTTGAGTTGTCACGGCTTGAGCCAACACTTGAAGAGTCTCCCTAAACTCTGGATGAGTAACATTCTCGACCAAAGGATCACTAGAGCTTGATGAGCAAGAGAAGAAACTCATTGTTCAACATTATCACCCTCCATCCTTCTAGCATTAGCGCTTCTAGTATTCATATTCTGAAGAACATAGGGCAGGGATTAGGAGAGTGACTTTATAGAGTTAAACTCTATGGCACGACTTAAGAGTAATGAGAAAGTTAAGTTTCCTAATAATCTTGTTGCCTCTCATTCATAAATATGGCGTGCTTCATATTTATGAACAAGACTCTACTAGATGTGGCTTATGAGACATCATCCTAGGATCATTCTAAACCTTGTGCTCTGATTACCAAGTTTGTCACGACCCAGGAGTACCCCATAGATGTAAAATGGCGTATAGAACCCCGAAGGACTCCATACAAGCCACTTAGTTCTCATAACATAAGCAATAAAACAATCATAGTAAAAACACATTTCAAGTCTAAAATTTTCATAAATGAAAGTGGAAGTCTAGACACTAAGTCTCAACATAGTCATCTATTACAATGTTTGAATGAAATAGGGCCATGTCCATACAACATGTCCAAAATAGGAAATACAATAAAGGGAACTACATCATGAGAAAAAGCCGTCCTCGAACCATGAGGACTCACCAACAGGCTCGAAAGATAGAAAAATCCAAGCACTAGCCACTAGAATGATCACCACGAGAATCGGACCCTACACTTAGGGAAAATGTAGGAAAAGTAGGTGTTAATACAAAAATGCACTCTGTATAATAGTCATGCATAAAAACATTAAAAACATGCTAAAAGAGACATTTTATTTGAAAGCATGCAATTTACTAAGTTTGTACATCATGATGAAGATAGTGGAAAAGGTTAAGTCATATGTATAGTCAATACATAGATCATTATAACATAAGAAAAAACTTCATAAATACCCTCAAAGCAAACTTGTGCAATGCATGAATAAGACCCCATAAATCTCACTCATGGTAAGTAAACCTCTTTAGGCCAATATTCATATTCATTACCTTTGACCTTGAAAACTCATATAAAAGCTTCTAGAGTAACCATAGTACATAATTTATATTCTTGTTCTTTTTGTTGTTGTGGGAATAAGCCTTTACTGACATGGGACCATGTGAGCTATACATGGTCCTCCGGTGTAACCCACATTGAAAAGGGTTGTCCTACTTGCCTATATATGCAACATCCACTAGCAGTGACAAACTCGCACAAAGTCTGAAATGACACATTTAATTCAGAAGCTCTGCTCGTTGGTCCATATAGTGATTGATGATTTGGATAATCCCATCTGAGAAACAATGGTGGAGTAGAATTAGGCTACATAGAAGTGGTTTCTCACTACCCAGGTGTACCCCATATATGTAACATGGCGTACAGAACCCCGAAGGACTCCATATAAGCCACTTAGTCATCAGAACATAAGCGATAGAACAATAAGAGTAAAAAAACATTGCTAGTCTAAAATTTTCATAAACGAAAGCGGAAGTCTAGAAACTAATTCTCAACATAGCCATCTGTTACAATGTTTGAATGAAATAGGATTAAGCCCATACAACATGTCCAGAAGGGGAAATACAATAAAGGGAACTACATCATGAGAAAAATTCATCCTCGAACCATGAGGACTCACCAACAAGCTCAAAAGATTGTAAAGTCTAAGCACTAGCCACTAGAATAATCATCTCGAGAATCGGACCCTACACTTGGGGAAAATGTAGGAAAAGTAGGCATTAGTATAAAAATGCACTAAGTATGATATCCATGAATAAAAACAATGAAAACATGCTAAAAGGGACATTTTATTTGAAAGAATGCATTTTACTAAGTTTGAACATCATCATGAAGATATTGGAAAAGCATAAGTCATAAGCATAGTCAATATATAGATCATCATAACATAAGAAAACACTTCATAAATACCATCAAAGCATACTTGTTCAATGCATGAATAAGACCCCATAAATCTCACCCATGCTAAGTAAACCTCTTTAGGCCAATATTCATATTCATTAGTTTTAAGACCTTGAAAACTCATATAAAAGTTTCTAGAGTAACCATAGTTCATAATTTATATTCTTGTTCTTGTTGTTGTGGGAATAAGCTTTAACCGACATAAGACCGTGTGAGCTATACATGGACCCCCGGTGTTACCCACACCAAAAAGGGTTGTCCTACATGCTTAAGGTAGAACCATACTCTTAGCTTAGGTGGATCCAGTAGCTAAATAACCTATGGGGGCATATAGTTTATGGGATAAAGGAGATTGCTACTAGAAACTCAGACTCAACTAAGGCATAAGGTCTTCATCTCATGAGACATACTTTGGGAACCCGAACTCAACTAGTGTAAAAGGTCCCATTGGGAAGCCAGACTCAACTAGTGTAAAAGCTTTCATATCATATTCAATATCCACTCGATGCTACACATTACTTCCCACGGAATACATATTAAGTCATAACTTGATTCATTAAGATAACTCATTATAATTTGATCATGCGTGAGATTAACCTTTCACCGTCCATGTCTATAGATATATTCAATAGGTCAGAAAGCCTTTAAACCTTAGAATCTTCATACAGTGAGAAAACCTTTCACATCATACCATATTCATGCATAAGTGTGTGTAAGAGAATAACCTTTCAACAACACAACAACTAGATCATAATCATAGACACTTCACTCTTAAAGTGTTCTTAAAGCATATACATATACCTCATAAAACATGCATAGTATCATAATGTGCCCTTTCAAGGGTCAAAGCTGATATCAAATAAACACATCTAGAATTCACTATATTAGACATGGATATAAACATAATTCAAGTAACCCAATCACTACAAGCATAATCTCATAATATTCTTCTTTCATCAACACAACTACATCACAAGATCATAATTGGGGAATATGAGGATTTCATGGGATCTTGGGTCTTTCAACATAAAACTATAATAAATCGTCAATTCAATCATAATATAAAGTAATTCAAGTGTTAGAATCATTTTTTAAAAGAACCCATGACTTTTGGAATCAAACCCTAACTTTTGGGGATTTCTATCTCTGGAATTGATTTGGGTTTTAGAAATTATGAGATGAATGACTTATTTGGTGGTCTAAAATCCTTATATAGGTGGTCTAAATTGGGCTAAAACGACCTCACTTAATATTAATTAAAACCGTACAACCCCAAAGTGCCCCTAAACGTAACCATCAAACCAGCTCCCAGGTCACCATCCACGAGCCATCACTAACGGACCGGGGTTGGACCGACGTCCTATTCTGGTGAATGTAGTTTGGGTTCTGAGAGTTGATTTTGTGGGCTTTGACCTAAGGCCCCATATATGGGATGTGGACCCACCCACGGTGCATGGGTCTTGTCGTGGTCCACTACTTTTGGGAAGTTTCCAAGGGTCCTCCTCAAGGACCCATGGTTTGTCCTTGGGGGGTCGTACCTTGACGTTCTAACATGAAACCCTCTATTTTGAAGTACGGGGAATTACATCCATGACTCTAACCCTGACGTTAAGCTCTAGTTTAACCAACTAATTTCTGGAGTGTTACAATATCTCTCCCTTAGGAATATTCGTCCTCGAATGATGATCTAGACACCCTACGGAAGTAAAGACTCAAGACTAGGAGACCATCATGCATGAAACATCAAAATAATGCACAATTCCAAGGAGGTAACTTCGACTGTAACTTAAACATAATAAATGCATCACAAGAAAGTAGGAACTACATCTAACAACCCATTAAGCATGAAAACTCAACATTTCTAATATTCATGGGACGAACTACCCTTCCCGAACTAAAAGCATGCTCAACACAACCTCAAAGAACATTTATGCAATATACTTCCAAAAACCACAACTAAGCATGTTCAACAATTCTTGTCATGAAGCATATAGGCAAATCTTACTCAATGCACAACAACATGAGAAAAATTAATCATAAAAACTCACTTTCTTACTAAACATGAATTTCTCAAGAACATGCACAACATAAGAAAATCATGGATAATCGCATATAACACACATGACTTCCAAAAACAAGGAAAACCCAAGATGAACTACTTACCTCAAGCTTGAATAGGAGTAGAACGAAAGAGATGAGGATATCGGGACTTCATATCGGCCTCGGCCTCCCAAGTAGCACCCTCAACTAAATGATTTCTCCATAAAACCTTCACGGAAGCTATTTTCCTATTTCTCAATCTCTTGACTTGCCGGTCTAGGATCTCTACCAGAACCTCTTCATATGAAAGACTTTCATCAACTCCCAACCCTTCTAGGGGAATAATGGATGTCGGATCTCTAATACACTTCTTAAGCATAGACACATGGAATAATAGATGAACCGGAGACAACTAATTTTGCAAATCCAACTCATAGGTAACCTTCCTACTACGTTTCAAAATTTGGTATGGGCCTACATACCTGGGACTAAATTTCCCTTTCTTGCCAAATATCATAACGCCCTTCATAGGTGAGATTTTCAAATAGACTCAATCATCAACCTCAAATTCTAGATCCCTTCTTTTCACATCGACATAAGACTTTTGTCTACTTTGAGCCGTTTGAAACCTCTCTCTAATGAGTCACACTTTCTTAATGGCTACATAAACTAGCTTGGGACCAATCAAAGAAACTTCACCTACCTCAAACAAACCAATCGGAGACCGACATCTCCTACAATACAAGGATTCAAAGGGAGCCATACCGATACTCGAGTGATAGATATTATTGTAGGCACACTCTATTAATGGAAAGTGGACATCCCAATTACCCTAGAAGTCAATTATAGATGCCATTAACATATCTTCCAATGTTTGGATTGTACGTTCCGCTTGCCTATCGGTTTGGGGGTGAAAAGCTTTGATAAGCTTAACCTTAGTGCCAAGACCTTTTTGAATGACTTCTAAAAGTGTGAAGTAAATTGAGTACCCCGATCGGAAATAATAGATAGAGGAACTCCATGCAATTTCACCATTTCACTTATATACAACTTAGCACAGTCTTCCACTGAAAAGAAACCTTGATGGGAATAAAGTGGGCTAATTTTTTCATCTGATCTATAATGACACAAATAGAATCATGTTGTCTCCGGGTGCGAGGCAAACCCACAATAAAGTCCATGTTTACATATTTCCACTTCCAAGTACGAATAACTATATCTTGGGATAAGACTCCCGACGTTTGATGTTCAACCTTAACTTGTTGACAATAAGGACATTTGGCCATAAATCCCGCAATATATTCTTCATCCCATTCCATCAATAGAGTTCCCGTAGATCATGGTACATCTTTGTTGCTCCAGGATGAATAGATTACCGAGAACTATGAGCTTCCTCTTAAATTTGTTCCCTCAAACAATCAATTTTCTAAATACATAACCGACCATCGTACCTAAGTACCCCATCTCCCCCTTGGGGAAAAGCTTTAACGAACTTCTTAAGTACTACCTCTTTCCATTCCGCTAATATAGGATCAAGGCTTTGTTTAGACATCACATCCATCACAAAGGACGAATCGGAACCACGATAGACCATGAAACCACCCTTGGTGGAATCTACTAGTTGAACACCTAGTTAGGCCAACCTATGCACATCACGAACCAATTCTTTCTTTTAATCCTCTATATGAACCACACTATTCATCGACAACCGCCTAAGAGCATCCGCTACCACATTAGCTTTATTTGGGTGATAAAGGACACTCATATCATAATATTTCAAGAGTTCTAGCCACCTTCTTTGGCGAAGATTCAAGTCCTTTCGACTAAACATATATTGGAGACTCTTATGATCGGTGAAAACATCCACATGGACCCCATATAAATAATGCCTCCATATTTCTAAGGAAAATACATTCACCGCTAATTCAAGGTCATGGGTGGGATAATTCTCCTATGGCTTGAAGCATAGGAGATTCACCTCCATATAAATAATGCCTCCTATGCCTTGAAGCATAGGAGATTCACCTTACCATTTTGCATAAGCACGCATCCCAACAAAACACTAGAGGCATCACAATACTATTTGTA
The DNA here is from genome assembly GCA_036250505.1 of Solanum acaule. Lineage (NCBI taxonomy): Eukaryota > Viridiplantae > Streptophyta > Magnoliopsida > Solanales > Solanaceae > Solanum > Solanum acaule. Next base: position 19,398 of record JAJOOR010004629.1, read on the forward strand.
CCCTCCGGTAAGGTCAACATCAGAGCAAAACTAAGTCTATCTTTCAACCCTTTGAAACTTTTCTCACAAACTTAGCTTTCTTTTGAGTCAAAGTCATCAAAGTAGAAGCAATGGAAGAAAATCCCTCAACAAACCTTCTATAGTAATCGGCCAAACCCAAAAAGCTTCTAATGTTAGAAGGATTTGTAGGTCTAGGCCAATTCCTCACCACATCCGTCTTCTTAAGATCTACCTCAATCCCCTTGCTTGACTCAATATGACCAAGGAAAGCTACGAACCTTAAACAAAATTCGCACTTGCTAAACTTTGCAAAATGTTGTTAGTCCTTAAAAACATGCAACACAATTCTCAAATAGTCCACATTATCATTCTCACTCTTTAAATAGATCAGCATATCATCGATACACACGATCACAAACATATCAAGGTATTGCGTAAACACTATATTCATCAAGTCCATAAATTCCGCCGAACTATTAGTCAACCCAAACGACATAACCAAAAACCCATAATGACCATACTGGGTTCAAAAATCCATCTTGGGAATATCAACCCCTCTCACCCACAATTGGTGATAACCCGAACAAAGATCAATCTTGGAGAAATAACTAACCCCTTAAAGTTGGTCAAACAAATCATCAATTCTTGGAAGAAGGTACTTGTTCTAAATGGTAATTTTATTCAATTGTCGATGATCAATGCACATTCTAAGAGACCCATCTTTCTTTCTAACAAAAAACATTGGATCACTTCATGGACAGATACTCGATCGGATGAAACCCTTATCTAACAAATCCTTTAGTTGCTCTTTCAACTTCTTTAACTCGGCCGGTCATTCTATAAGGAGGAATAGAGATATGTTGCGTATCTGGAAGAAGGTCAATACCAAAATCTATTTCCCACAAGGAAGAAATACCAGGCATATCATCGGGAAAAACTTTCGGGAAATCATTAACCACGGGAACTGACTCAAGAGAAGTGGTTTCAGAATCTACATCCCTCACCATAACAACATGGTAAAAGAAACCTTTTGAGATCATCTTCCTAGCTTTAAGGTTAGACACAAATTGACCTATAGGCATAGAATTTCCCCCTTTCCGCTCTAAGATAGGCTCATTCAAAAATTAAAATCGAACCACCCATGTTCTATAATTAGTAGAGGCATTAGATGCATGCAACTAATCCATGCTAAGTATCACATCAAATTCTAACAAGTCAAGCTCTACAAAATCAACAAGAGTAACTCTATGGCATAAGGAAACGTGATATCTTCTATAAAACCTCTTAGCCACCACAAAATCACCAGCAGGAGTATAGACAGAAAAAGGTTCTGATAACACTTTTGGAGGGACATCATACCTCCTTGCCACATAGGGTGTACCAAAAGATAATGTAGCATCGGGATCAAACAAAGCATACACATCATTAAGAAAGACTTTTAACATACCAGTCACTACATCTGAGGAGTTCTCTTTGTCACCTCGGGTTTGGAGAGCATAGAAGTAGTTTTTCTTGGGAGCATTGGAGTTTGAACCGCTAGGAGGAACTTTCTTGCCCTCTCTTCCTTAAACCTTTAAGAATCGGACAATATCTCATCTTGTGACCACTATTTCCACAACCAAAACAACCATCCGTGACAACTAAGCACTTGCCATCATGCTTTCTTCCACACTTTGCACAAATAGTCCTAGTCACATAATAGCAACTACTATTAGCTCCTTGAGGTTTAGGGTTAGACACCCTATCCTTGTTGACCCTTGGGGGAGCACTAGAGAAAACTTGGTTGGAAAACCTTTGTCTAAACCTTGGTCGACCATGTCCATCGGATTTAGTATTGGAGAAGTTCCCATCGTCGGTCTTACCTCTTTTCACCTCACTATTCTTTTCCTTGAGTTTTGATTCCTTAATATTTTTAGCGTACTCCATAAGTCTTGATATATTCATGTCATGGAAGAGCATTGCCATACGACAGTCTTTTTCTACCATGTCGGACACACCCGACAAAAATCTACTCATCTTAGCTGTCAAATCTGCCACCGTAGTTGAACATATTATGATAGTTGGGTGAACTTTAGGGCATACTCCTTCACACACATACTTCCTTGACGAAGGTTAATGAACTCTTTAACCTATCATTCCATCAACTCTAGGTGAAAAAACCTATCAAGAAATGTCGATTTAAACAATTCACATTCTACTGGGCCCGCTTCTACGGGTCTCTCTCCCTTCCACTGATCATACCACACTTGAGCAACATCTTTCAATTGTTAAGCGGCTAACTCCGCCTTCTCCTCTGAAGTCACCACCGTAATAGCAAGTACCTTATAGACTTAGTTGATAAACCTTTGAGGATCCTCTTCCACTTTGGAGCCATGAAATTTTGAGGGGGTTCATTCTTGCAAAAGCTCTCACTCTTGTAGCCATCGAATTCACATTAGGATTCACCGGAGCTACAACCTCTCTATTGGCTTGAGCGATCACGACTTGAGCCATTACGACTTTAGCCAACACTTGAAGAGTCTCCCAAAACTCTGCATGAGTAACATTCTCGACCAAAGGATCAACTGGAGCTTGATGAGCTTGAGGATTAGCTCCTTGTTCCACATTGACACCCTTCATCGTTCTAGAATTAGCCCTTCTAGTATTCATATTCTGAAGAACATAGAACAAAGATTAGGAGAGTGACTTTATAGAGTTAAACTCTATGGCATGACTTAAGAGTAATGAGAAAGTTAAGTTTCCTATTAATCGTGTTGCCTCTCATTCATAAATATGGCGCGCTTCATACTTATGAACAAGACTCTACTAGATGTGGCTTATGAGACATCATCCTAGGATCATTCTAAACCTTGTGCTCTGATTACCAAGTTTGTCACGATCTAGGAGTACCCCATAGATGTAATGTGGCCTATAGAACCCCGAAGGACTCCATACAAGACACTTAGTTCTCCTAACATAAGCAATAGAACAATAATAGTAAAAACACATTTCACGTCTAAAATTTTCATAAACGAAAGTGGAAGTCTAGACACTAAGTCTCAACATAGTCATCTATTACAATGTTTGAATGAAATAGGGTCAAGCCCATACAACATGTCCAAAATGGGAAATACAATAAAGGGAACTACATCATGAGAAAAAGCCGTCCTCGAACCATGATGACTCACCAACAAGCTCGAAAGATAGCAAAGTCTAAGCACTAGCCACTAGAATGATCATAATGAGAACCGGATCCTACACTTGGGGAAAATGTAGGAAAAGTATTTGTTAGTACAAAAATGTGCTAAGTATAATAGCCATGCATAAAAACATTGAAAACATGCTAAAAAGGACATTTATTTGTAAGCATTTAATTTACTAAATTTGAACATCATGATGAAGATAGTGGAAAAGCATAAGTCATATGAATATTCAATATATAGATAATCATAACATACGAGAACACTTCATAAATACCCTTAAAGTATACTTGTGCAATGCATGAATAAGACCCCATAAATCTCACCCATGGTAAGTAAACATCTTTAGGCCAATATTCATATTCATTACCTTTAAGACCTTGAAAACTCATATAAAAGCTTCTAAAGTAACCATACTTCATAATTTATATTCTTGTTGTTATTGTTGTTGTAGTGGAAATAAGCCTTAACCGACATGAGACCATGTGAGCTACACATGGTCCAACGGTGTTACCCACATCGAAAAGGGTTGTCCTACTTGCCTAAGGTAGAAACAGACTCTTAGCTTAGGTGGTCCACTAGATAAATAACTTATGGGGGCACATAGTTTATGGGATAAGGAGCTTGCTACTAGAAACCCGGACTCAACTAAGGTAGAAGGTCTCCATCTCATGATACATACTTTAGGAACCCGGACTCAACTAGTGTAAAAGGTCCCATTGGGAAGTCGGACTCAACTAGTGTAGAAGCTTCCATCTTATATTAAATATCCACTCGGTGCAAAGCATTACTTCCCACAGAATACATATAAAGTCATAACATCATTCATTAAGATAGCTCATTAGATCATGCGTGATAATAACCTTTCACCGTCCATGTCTACATATAAATTTAACAGGTGAGAAAGCCTTTCAACCATAAAATCATCATATTGTGAGAAAACCTTTCACGTTATATCATATTCATGCATAAGTGTGTACATGAGAATAAAATTTCAACAACACAACAACTAGACCACAATCATACACATTTCACTATCAAAGTGTTCTTAAAGAATATACATATACCTCAAAAAACATCCATAATATCATAATTGGACCTTTCAAGGGTCAAATCTCATATCAAATCAACAGATCTAGAGTTCACTACATTAGACATAGATATCAACATAATTCAAGTAACCCAATCACTACAAGCATAATCTCATAATATCCTTCTTTCATCAACACACCCACATCACAAGATTATAATTGGGGACTATGGGGATTTAATGGGTTCTTGGGTATTTCAACATAAAAACAATAATAAATCCTCAATTCAATCATAATATAAAGTAATCCAAGCACTAGAATCGTTTTTGAAAGGAACCCATGACTTTGGAATCAAACCCTAGATTTTGGAGATTTCTATCTTTGAAATTGGGATTTTGAAGGGGCTCCATGGATGAATTCTATCCATGGATGAAGAGATACCATACCTTGATCACAAAGCCCTATGAATTTAATGTGAATACCCTAGCTTTTTCAACCCTAGCTCCAACTTCCTTCTTCTTCTTCTTTGAATTTTCTAGAGAGAATTTTTTATGAGGATAAAGTTTTGGGAATCGATTCGGGCTTTAGATATAACGATATGAATGAGATAATTTAGTGGTCTAAAATCCTTATATAGGTGGTCTAAATTAGGCTAAAATGACATCACTTAATATTAATTAGAACCGAAAACCCCAAAGTGCCCCTAAACGTAACCATCAAACCAGCTCCCAGGTCACCATCCACGAGCCCTCACAAACAGACCGTGGTTGGACCAATGGCCTGTTCTGGTGAACCGTGGTTTGGGTTTCGAGAGATAATTTTTTGGGATTTGACCTACGGCCCCATCAACGGGGCATGGACCCACCCAAAGGGCTTGGATCCTTCCATGGTTCACTACTTTTGGGCAGTTTCCCGGGGTCCTACTGAAGGACCCATGGTTGGTCCTTAGGGGTTGTACCTTGATGTTCTAACACGAAATCCTCAATTTTTAATTACGGGGAGTAATATCCATGAAACTAACCCTCATGTTAAGCTTTAGTTTAGCCTACTAATTTCTGGAGTGTTACATGGTAGGATGCATTTGAGTTGAGTATACTGAGCCGGCCCCAACCCACTCCTACTGTGGACTTGCACAACTTCTAGAAGGCATTAGATCAGCTCCAAGATGATGTTACTACCTTTGATGCTGCCCACCACCTCCACTACCTAGCCTGTCACACATGGATGCTAAGAATAAGACAGTGTTGGCCTTGTTTGATGATCAAGAACCTACTGGTGCATTTGGGGAGTGCACACAGACTGATGTTTATATAGGAGAGGGTGTTGAGGAGTGGTAAGGAAGTGAGAGTGTTGTGCACTTGAGATAGATCAACCATAGTCCATATAGGAGGAGAATGTTAGGTTAGAGCGAGTCTGACAGCAGGTAGCCAAAGCTTCGAGTTTGGTGGGAACTACTTATAGTGCTCCCCAGATTGTTACAGAGGCACACACTGATACACCGAGGTCCACACCAATGGACCCCTACACCTATAGCTAGTTTTTCGGAGCTTAGGTGCCACGTCTTTGTCTTCACCCTTAATTATTTATTTTGAGTGCATTGAGAAAAATGCACATTATTTTATGTGGGAGGTGAATCTATTTAAATGTGTAAAGGGTGAAGTATGAATAGCCCGAACACTCAGATCATGCCTTGGGGTTTTCTCGCCTATTCTCTTTTCTTCCAAGGACTATTTAATTTTTGTTGAACCAGTAAATTTATGATCTTGATTTTGAAATTACACTAGAAGTAAAAGCATGATGGAAATATTGATAAAAACGATATCCCTCAAAAAAATGTGCTTTGTGCTATATTTTGTGTGACTAATAAGCAATCTTTGAATGACATTATAGGAACAGGTAGGATAACATGACTTAAGATGAAGCATGAACCAGAGACACTGATAATTTGATAGTGGAAAATGTAAAATGTGTGTGTGAGATATTTGTTCATTCATACAGTGTATGCCAATCTAGATTAACCACGTTAGTATTGCTAGGCTGATTTAACTGTTAATTAGGAAAGGATCATAGGCATTATTGAAACCAAGAAAATGCTTTCTTCGATCCAAATTGTTGAGCCTAAATTAGACTATTCATTCTATTTACCCAATTCACCTTCCCCGTGGTAAATGTTAACCTTTATTTTGGCCCTGGTTCCTCCTTAGATATCATGCACCTCAACTTAGGTTAAAATCCTAAGTTGAGGGTGGCTACTAGAGATGAAAACAAGAAAAGAATGGAGTATGAAAAGATTAGGTACTGAGAAAACATATATATATATATAATAAGATTGTGAGGTAGTAGAATGAAAAGAAAAAGATAAAGGCATGAATAGCTAAACAAAATTATGAAGCAAAAAAGAAAAGCATGTCAAAGTCACACCCGAGCTTTAATGAAAAATGAAGCGAAAAGAAAATAAAGGTGAAACAAGTGTTGATTATAAAAGAATAAAGTAGACAATGTAATGTCAAAGAGGGCAGAAAATTCACTTTAAATCAAAATATACCACACCTCGGCTCGAGCCTACGTTACAAGCTAAAAAAAGTCCTAAGTGATTCTAATTTAATAGTTCGAGAGTCTAAGTGTTTAGTATAAGGGCAAGATTATGTATTGTGCATGTACTATGTTGAATTCGATTCTGAAAGGGAGCGTATACTAAGTCCCTAAACTTGAAATACATATTCATAACAACACAAGTTCAATTGTCTAAACAACGGTATCGTGTGATTGTTATCTGTGTTTGTGAATGTATCCATTGGTATGTCAATGTCATTAATTGATCTGCATGAGTTGGATTGTTTTGAACTTAATAATTGCACTGTGTTGAAAGATAGAAACGGAAGATGGATTATTAAGGAAAAGGCCATATGATTGCATAAGTTATAGGTTTACTTTGCATCGTGTCATTTTTTTGTTTGTAAGTGTCGCTTGAGGACAAGCAACAATTTTATGTTGACAGTGTTGATATATCGCGGATTTACGGTACTTATAATACTTTAAAGTTTGAGCTTTGCATGTGTATTAAGCATTTATTAGTAGATTTGATGGTATTTTATCTGTAGTTTGCAGGAAAGTAGGATTTTGATAGGTCGGGATGAAAAAAATTGAAACAACAGATTTTAGGAGGATTACGAGTCAACCTACAAGCCGTAGAAACTTCAACAAGCAATAGGAATAATTTGTGGAATGAAGCAGTGATTTTTGGATCTAAGTGTGAGACCATTAGACTAGACTACGAGTCGTACAAACTTTTACTAGCCGTAAGTCCAAGTCATAGAAAAATCATAGAGTTTGATCTCCAATAGTTTTACGATCAGACTCAAGGACGGGTCATGCGATGTTTTATGGGTCATAGAACATACCCATAAGAAAAGTCCAGAAGATAAATTGAAGATGTTATTTTGACAAACGGTCTCTTCGAGTTGTAGGACCTAACCGTAGAAGAAACTATCGAATCCATATTTTCCTATTTTTCCTTTTCCTAGTTTATTTAGGAAGAGATATCTATAAATAGTCATTTATTTCTCATTTTGAGACGTTAGAAAATTTGTTAGTGTATTTATTTAAGAATTATTTGGTAAACATTTTTCCATTGTAATTCTTGAATCATCGATTTATATTGTATCTTTTGTTCATCAAGTCAAGATTCTGGAATTCAAATACTCTAATTGTAAGTTCATGATTTATTTTAACAACATAACTTAAGTATAAGTAGCTAAATCCACAACTAGGGTTGTGGGAACCAAGAAGAATTAACAACGTAGACCTAATAATTAGTAATTCCTGGATAGTAATTATGCATGTTTTGTTAATCTCTTCACTTTGATTTCTTTTTGATGGTGTGCAATGTTAGAACCCCCATTATTCCTACTTTCCCGACCAAGAAAGTAACTAATGGGAAAAGATATTAAACAACAGAGATTTGACGACTACAACCTTAATCTAAGATCTTGAACCACCTCTATGAGACCGAATCTAGGGCCAAGGGTAAGGGCTAGTAAAGAGAACACATGTAGACCGACCAAGTTGCATGGTGAAATTCCTTATTTGGGCAACCAGCCACTTACGAGGTACCTAACTTACCGACAGTAGAGGAAACCATTTAAAACCAACCTTTTACCACATAGAAAAGAATTTCATTCATTTTTCAAATTGTTCAAAATCAACTCAAGCCCCTAGCTCAGGCATCTGAATGTCACGTATAAGGATATACAGCATAGCCCCTCGCTCTGGAATTTCTCATTTATCACAGGCTTCCCACAACAATTAACAATATCACCTAAGCCTCCACATAGGCTAAACATCACAAATAGGCATCATACGAACAAAACAAGAGGGTCAACCCTTACCAACCTCTAAAACACATACTACAACACATTTCAAAGTTGACTTACTAAGAAAAGATTAATTAATCATCTCAATCTAAAATAGGGATAGCCAAACCTACCTCGTAGGCCAAAACATCACCCGAACAACTCTATCAGAGCACTTCCTCAACCACTTGATCAACAAAATTTCTCAACTATAAAGAATGGATAAAGTTCATCAAAAATATCCCATTGATACCCAATTTGATAGTATTAAAAACTGGGGGTAAATCACTTCAAAAATCGATAGGCTAAAATCAGCATTTTAGTAAAAAAGAAAACATGTTTTACTAGCCAAGGGGATTCAGGGTTGAAACCCCATTAAAATCGATTAAGAAATGAGTTCCAAATCTTAAAAAGAAAACAATTTCACCAATTAAGGGGAAAATCCCCAAAATAAACTTTAAAATCAAGGCTAAAAAATGTTTACAAAATAGAAAACTTGGAGGAATCGATGAAAAGTAAGTAAGAGGAGCTTACCCATACAAGAAATCACAAAATGGCAAGCAAGAACTGCCTCTCAAAACCCGGAGGGTTTGAAAATGGTAGAAATGAGAATTTTGGGAAGAATCTTGAATTTGGATTTTGTTCGGGTGCGAATTGATCATCGCGATCGCGAAGCACACAGAAGTAATACAATGCGATCGTGAGACTCTTGTTCATGATCGTGAAGGCTAGGGATGTTGTTCTTCGGGAATTATAGCCTAGTGGGTCGTGATCGCGAAGACCACAATGGAGACACATTGCGAGCCTACGTGTCGCGATCGCATTGGTCAAAATAACTTTCACCAGAACCAGAAACTAACAGTTCAAAATTAGGGAAAAAAACTTCAAATAGACCCTTGAGAATCGATCGGAGTGTGATAAAAATAAAATGGACATGCTACTCACTGAAATCGACATTCTGGATTCAATGGAATCGTTGGATTCCAAAAAGAGGTAAAACTACGGAATTACCCTCTTTAACCACTTTTAAGGCTTAAAACTCAACTTCTCACAAAAACTCCCAAAACTCAACCGAAGGCCTCGAAAACTTTACCAACCACCCTACTAGCTCAAACACAACGTTTTAGATGCGATAGAGCTGAAAGAAATCTCATCTGACACTCATAACTTAAAATATTGTCCAAAGTCAACACTATCATGAATTCTCAACTCAAGAGGAAATCACCAAAAACACTCATGATCACATCGAAAACCATATCAACCATTACTGAAATACACACTATGGGGGAAGAGTAAACTGGTCAATTCATAATTAAAAGGAAAAATCACAAGAAATGGAGCATTACACTATCCACCACTAAAACACGTTTTTGTCCCCAAACAAAATCAATATAAGACATATGAAAGGGTGAAAAGTTGGAGGTATCTATGACGTATATTGGACTCCACTTCCCACGTCATCTCCTCAATAGGTCAATCTCTCCACTACACCTTCATTGAGTCAATATGATTGGATCTTAATTGTCTAATTACCTATCCAAGATAGAAATTGGCTCCTCCTCAAAAGACTGATTTTTATCTAAAGAAACGGAGTCCCACTAAATCACATAAGAATCATCATTACGATATCTCTTAAGGATACAAACATTAAACACAATGTGGACAACTGAAAGGCTCGAGGAAAGGCCAACCTATCGGCTACCTCTTTGCACCTCCCCAAAATTTCAAAAGGTATAATGAACCGCAGATTGAGCTTTCCTTTTGTTCCAAACCAAATCACACCCTTGGTGGGTGACACCTTATGTGAAACCCGCTCACCAATAGCAAAAGATACATCCCTAACACACCTATCAACATAACTCTTCTTCCTATTCTATGTGGTCACAAGGCATTGCAGAATCAACTTTACCATATCCATGGAGTCTCTCAACAAATCAGTACCCCAAGGTTGTACTCCAAAAGAGTCAAACCATTCAACGGGAGATCTACACCTCCCCCAATACAAATCCTCAAATTGTGCCATCTGAATGTTGAAATAGTAGTTGTTGTTATAAGAAAACTCCATGAGAGGTAGGGATTTGTCCCAATGACCACCAAAGTCCATGACACAAGCGTGAAGCATATCCTCAAGCACTAGAATAGCCCAGTCAAATTGACCATCATTCTGAATATGAAAAGTGGTACTCAACTCAAGCTTGGCACCCATCTGCTCTTGCATAGAAATCCATAAATGAGAGGTGAACTGTGTACCTCTATCACACACAATAGAAATGGGCACTCCATCAAACCGAACAATCTAATGATTGTAGATCCTAGACAACTGCTCTATATTAAAGTATGTCCTCACTGGAACGAAATAAGTTGACTTGGTCAAGCAATCAACAATAACCCAAAAAGAATCAAACTTACCAAAAGTCAAAGGTAATCCTTTCACAAAGCCCATCGTAATGCGCTCCCACTTCCACTCAAGGATGGGCATCCTTTGCATCCTATAACCCAGGCTTTAATACGCATACTTCATTTGTTGATAGTTCAAACAGTTGGCCACAAACTCCACAATATCTCTCCTCATATCATACCACCAACTGTGTTTCTTCAGATCATGATACATTTTGGCTGCCCTTAGGTGAATAGAGTATTTAGAACAATGAGCCTCCTCTAATATCATACGCATCCCACCACCAACTCTAGGAACACAAATACAGTAAAAAAACCTCAAAACTCCCTAAAAATTAAGAGGAGTCGACTTACCTTGACCTTTCAACACTATGTCCCAAATCACTCTCAATTTGTCATCCTCAAATTGGTGGCACGAATCTGATCCATTGATATACCGTAAATTTACGGTATTTTTGATACATTTCACTTAAGAGTTTTGTGTGCCTAAGGCCACGTTGTAGTATGAATTAATGTTTTTCTGTTATATTTGCAGGAAATAGGCTTCACATAAAAGTGTGAGATGACAGCTAAAAATCTGTAGAAGAAGCCACCTACGAAGGCGACCTACAGACCGTAGGTCCAGTTACGCTCCGTAGATGGGTGGTGTAGATGGAGCATGAGGAATGTCTGACCAAGTGTGGAACTATGGATGCAAGTGACGAATCGTAGGTCGACCCATGGCCCGTCCTGCACATCTGTCGAATGATTCAGAGAAGTTGAAGTTCCAGTACAGGATGAAATTCCTAAGTATGGAGCCACACAAGAGGACCCACAGATTGTAGGTCAACCTACAGTCCGTTCTGCACGTCCGTCGATTGTATATGTGTTGACCAACAAAGGGGACCTACAGACCGTAGGTTGGCCCATAGTCCGTAGGTTGAAGTCATCGATCGAAGCCGCGTCAAGAAAGTTTATTTCCTTGTTTTGTTTCCTTTTTGTTTTGGACATGTTTTTCTATAAATAGGGTACGTAAACCTCGTTTTTGGGGGTTAGATATTATTGTTTACTATTAGTTCTTGATATTCTCTTGGGAATTAACTTGCAGACTTTAGCAATTTGATTTCTGGATTTTCATTTATGAGATTTGTGCGTTGAATTTTCAATTGGAGATTACAGGTTTCTTCTACTATAAACGTAAGTTCATGAATTCTCTTAACAAAATTATGAATTGTGTTCTTTCAAGCATAAGCAACTAAATCCACAACTAGGGTTGTGGGAACCATGAGTAATTAAGAATCTATGAATAATAACTAAGTAATTCTTGAATAGTGTTGATGCATGCATTGGTAATTCATTCGCTTAGAAGTCCTTTTAACGAGTGCACGTGTTAGAACTCGCCTTGGTGCTACCTGCCGGATCAAGGAGGTAGTTAATAAGAAAAGAATTATCAATAAGGATTTAGTGTCATACTATCTAATAGTCTAATGCCAATTGGTACGAGGGTGAAAACTAAGTCATGCATTAATGTGATGTCTAATATGAGGTAAAGGTAAGGATTAGTAAATTATACACACGTAGCCGTACCAAGGTGCGGAGTGAAATTCCCTATTTGGAGGACCAATTACTTAGGGATACATATCTTACCAACATTGCATGTAAAACACTAGGAAAGGATTACTATTATTAGGATTACCGCATTAAGAGCTTATAGGGAACACATACACCCTAGTTTCTCTCTCACATTGATAACAACAAAGTTTGAATCTTGCTCACTGTTTACTTAACAACAATCAGTTATTTATATCATAAACCTCCCCCCCTTACTGACTTTTCTCGGAAATAAGTTGACTAAAGGAATATAATAGTGAGTTAAGTTTAAGTCTAAACCATATTCCTCGTGGGATCGACCTCATTTTACAAGTTGGGTTCTTTATTTGACAACGATTATTTATACTTCTTTAGGGAGGTGTAATTTGAGCGTATCAATTTTTTGCGCCGCTGCCGAGGAATAAGGCTTTTAGATTAAGTTTAACTACATTATTGAACTTTAGTCAATTATTTCCTAATTTTACATTTTCTTTTGTTTTTGTTTTCATCAGGTTTCCACTCTAGTGTATGCCAAGTACACAGAGTCGAGGCGAAACATTGACCCCATACGATCCAGAGTTGAGAAATTTTTTCTGAAAAGATAAATAACCAAGGGGTCCGTAATAATCCAGTCATAGAGGAGCATGAGGAACAAGTGAATAATGAGAATGCTTAGGTTCAAGGCGATAATCGACTCGGAGATTCCTTGAGGGTGTAGAATTCTGCAGAACCGAGGTTGCAAGATAACTACAGGGTCAAGTTTAATACAGTTGAATCTGAAGGACCCATTTTTCTCCCTCCACTACCTCCAGGGCATACATTTGTGGTAACGAGCAATTTGATGAAGATGCTTACTGCGAGGGTGTTATCTTTTGGTATGGCTTCGAAAGATCCACATTGGAACATGGACAAGTTGAGAAGTGTCTGCAAGAGTTTTGTAAGGCGACCAGAGTTTGATATGAACGTCATAGGGTTGAGAGTCTTCCCTCTATCATTGACCGAAGATGCTGCAAGTTGGTTTCTGAGCTTCCATATAACTCAATTCATACATGGGACCAATTGCACAAGGTGTTCATGACCAAGTACTTCCGTTGTCTAAGAAGTTGAACCACAAAGATAAACTCAACAACTTCGTGGCACTACCCGGAGAGTCTGTGAGTAGTTCGTGGGATAGATTCACTGCATTCATAAGAAGTGATCTGAATCACCGCATTGATGATGAGTCACTGAAAGAGTATTTCTACAGAGGTTAGGATGACAATGGTAAGGCTGTACTTGATACTATCGCTAGAAGATCATATGGTGAGTGCACTGTTGAGGAGATCGCAGAGAAACTTTAGAAGATTTCCCAAAATAACAAAGCATGGAGCACTAGAAAGTCAGACACTAGAAGAAAAACTTTTGCAAGTTCAAGCTACACCTAGTCAATTTGCCGATGACATTCATGAGAAGATGGCTCAAATGAGGACTAAACTTGGGTTGGTGTTGAAGCATGTGAGTGGAGGTGCAGAAAAGGTGAATGCAGTAAACTAATAGACTAGAAATACACCACAACTAGTTGAGGAATGATAATATGAGGAGGAGGATTATTTAGTAAATGATCAGACTGGGGTTTTCCGAGCCAACGCCCAAGGTTCCCATTCGTATAATTGGCGCCAAGGTCAAGGAAACCAAAGTCGGAACTATGGTAACTACATCGAGAGGGTTAGTATGTCCGGGAAGGGACAATTGTGACAACAACTAAATCGAAACAACTATGGCAACATAAATGAAAGAGTTGGGCCTTATGTTCCATATGCAAATAGGGAATATAGTAATAGGGAAGATGGGGGTAGTATGTCACGTATTGAGGATATAATGCAGAAGATGATGAAGAGGTTTCACACAACTGATGAGAATGTGATAGAAATGTGAAACAACCTGTCTGGAATTAGTCAAAAAGTTTATGCCCATGCAGTGTCAATCAAGCAACTAGAGCAGCAGATGAATCAGTTGTCCACTACAGTAAACCCATGTCAGCCTGGCACACTTCCTAGAAATACCATCCAGAATCCCAAAAATGATGGGCATTGTATGATAGTCACTACTTGAGGGGGTAAACAAACCATTGATCCACCTATGCCGTCTAAGGTAGAAATTGTGGTTGAAAAGGATGATGAAGAGATTGAGGCAACTGGAGAGTCCAAGAATGCTACAAAGAAGGAAGCAGAGATAACCCAAAAATTTGTTCCTATGCCTAGACCTCTACCTCCATTCCCATAGAGATTGGTAAAGAAGAATGAAGAAGGAAAATATCACAGGCTTATTACTATGTTGAAACAACTTCCCATCAATGTTCCGTTGATAGAAGTTTTGGAGAAAAGGTATGGGTATGCAAAATTTATGAAAGTTTTGGTGACTAAGAAGAGGGTCGTCAGTTTTGAAGATGATGATAGGATGCAACATTGCAGTGCTATTGCTACTAGGTCACTTGTGCAGAAGAAAAAGGATCATAGTGCTTTCACTATTCCTTGTACTATCGGGTTGCTGCATTTTTTGAAAGTGTTGTGTGATTTGGGTACAAGTATTAATCTGATGCCATTGTCTATTTACAAGAAGTTGGGTTTAGGGGCTCCAAAACCTACTGCGATGCGATTACTCATGGTCGATAGAACTGTGAATAAGCCCATTGGTGTTCTCCAAGATGTACTTGTGAAAGTGGAGACATTTATTTTTTTGGAGAATGTTTTGATACTCGATTGTGAGGTTGATTTTGAGATTCCCATCATCCTAGGGAGACCATTACTTGCTACTAGGCATGCCTTGGTCGATATGGAGAAAGGATAGATAAAGTTTCGATTGATAGGTTCAAATTCCATTCCAAATCGAAGATATTGGAGTTAGATATGAAGAATCGCGACTCTCCACCCGCAAAACTGTCTGTTGAAGAGGCTCCAAAATTGGAGCTTAGGGCTCTACCATCATATTTGAGGTATATATTCTTGGGGAGAGATGGTAATTTACCGTTCATCATTGCGGCCGATTTGAATGAGGTACAAGTTGAGGCATTGGTTTTTGTGTTGAAGAGGTTTAAGCAGGCTATTGGGTGGACTATTATGGACATTATAGGGATTCCTCCTGGCATCTGTTCTCATAAAATTCAACTCATGCCGAATCACAAGCCTAGTATCGAGCACCAAAGGAGACTAAATCCGCATATGCAAGAGGTAGTGAAAAAGGAAATTATCAAGTGGTTGGATGTTGGAGTCATATATCCCATTGCAGATAATAGTTGGGTTTTTCCTATTCAGTGTGTTCCTAAGAAAGGTGGGATAACCGTGGTTCCTAATGCAAAAAATGAGCTTGTTCCAATGTGACCAGTTACTAGATTGAGAGTATGCATGGACTACGAGAAATTGAATGCTTGGACACAAAAGAATCATTTGCCTATGTCGATCATGGATCAGATGTTGGACCGCCATGATGGTAAGGGTTGGTATTGCTTTCTTGATGGTTATTCGGGATACAATCAAATCTCTATAGCCTTAGAAGACCAGGAGAAGACCACCTTCACTTGCCCTTATGGGACTTTCCCCTTCAAACATATGCTAATTGGGTTGTGTAATGCTCCAGCAACCTTCTAGCGTTGCATGATGTCGATATTTTCAGATATGGTGGAGGACACT
>JAJOOR010004630.1:0-69097 GCA_036250505.1 Solanum acaule
TAATCCCCCCCCCCCCCCCCATTCCATTCTAGGATAGGCTCATTTGGGAACTGAAACTTGACTACACAAGTTCTACAATCAATAGAAACATAGCATGAGTGCAGCCAATCCATACCCAAAATAACATCAAAGTCTAACATATCAAGATCTACCAAGTCAACAAGAGTAACTTGATGGGACAAGGAAACGGGAAACTTTCTATAGACCCTCTTAGCCACAATAGAATCACCAACAAGAGTAGAGACAGAAAAAGGTTCTAACAACACATCGGGGAGAAAATCAAACCGCATAGCCACATATGGCTTCAAAAAAGACAAGGTAGCACCGGGGTCAAGTAAAGCATATACATCAAGTTGGAAAATTTTCAACATACCGGTAATCACATCGGGAGAACCTTCTTGCTCACCTCGAGTCTGAAGGGCATAAAAGCGGTTTTGCTTAGGAGCATTGGGACCTGCACAACTAGTAGAGGCTTGCTTGCCCTCTCTTCCTTGAGCCTTAAGCATCGGGCAATCCCTCATTTGTGACCACTTTTACCACAACTATAACAACCATCCGAGCCGACTAGGCACTTACCATCATGCTTCCTTCCACACTTAATACAAGTAGACATGGGCAACGAAGATCAACTACCATTACCTCCTTGAGACTTAGGGTTAGACACCCTATCTTTGTTGAACTTAGGAGAATCATTGGAGGAACATTGACCGAAAAACCTTTGTCAAAATATAGGACAACTTGTCCACCAGACCTTGCATTAGAGAAATTTCCATCACCGGTCCTACCCTTTTTACCTCCCTAGAATTTTCCTTAAGTTTTTCCTCCTTAATTTGTTGTGCATGCACCATAAGACGAGAGATGTCCATATCATGAATAAGCATTACAGTTCCGAACTCTTTAACCATCATTTCGGACACATTCGATACAAACTTACTCATCCTAGCCCTTGAATTCGCAACCAATGTTGGAGCATACTTAGACAATTAAGTGAACTTTAGAGCATATTCCCTCACACTCATACTTCCTTGTCGAAGGTTAATGAACTCAAGCACCTTGTCTTACCTCATCTCAAGGGGAAAGAACCTATCAAGAAATGTGGCCTTAAAATTCTCCCAATCAAGAGGACCCGCATCTTCCGGCCTCCCTTCTTTCCATTGGTGATACCATATTTGAGCCACACCTTTCAATCGGTAAGCAGTCAAATCCACCTTTTCCACTGGCGTAACTCCCATGATCATCAAAACCTTATAGACCTCATCAATAAACTCTTGAGGATCTTTCTCAACTTTGGAACCATGAAATTCCGAAGGGTTCATTCTTGTGAAGTCCCTCACTCTTGAAGCCGTCGTACCCATATTTGGGTTAATGAGAACCACTACCTCCCTATTTTCTTGGGTCGTCATAGCTTCGGCCAATACTTGAAAAGCAGCCCTAAATTCTGCATTCGACACTTGTTTAGCCAAAGGATCAACCGGAACTTGAGGAGATTGGGGAGGATCTTCTTTTTCCACATTCTCCATCGCATTCCTTGTAGCATAAGCTCTTCGGGTATCCATATCCTAAAGAACATAGGATAAGGATTATGAGAGAGACCTTATAGAGTTAAACTCTATCGCACGACTTAAGAGTAATGAAAGAAGTGGAGTTTCCTAATCATCTTGTAGTCTCTCATTCATAAATATGGTATGCTTCACACTCATGAACAAGACTCTACTAGACGTGACTTATGATACATCCTAAGACCATTCTAAACCTTGTGCTTTGATTACCAAGTTTGTCACGACCCAGGGGTACCTCCTAGATGTAACATGACGTATATAATCCCGAAGGACTCCATACAAGCCACTTAGCTCTCATAACATAATAAATAGAACAATAAGAGTAAAAATAGTCCATGACCAAAATATTTTATAAAACGGAAAGCGGAAGTCTAAACTCTTGTTTCATCATAGCCATCTAATACAATAGAATGAAATTGGGCCTAGCCATACATCCTGTCCAAAAGAGAAATACATGAAAGAAACTAAACAATAAAACTCTGTTCTCGAAGCATGAGGACTCACCAAAGCTTGAGAATCAATCAAATCACCTACTAGCCACGAAACTGAGCACCCTGAATATCGGACCCTACATTTGGGAAAAATGCAGGCAAGAGTATGTGTTAGTACAAAACAATGTACCAAGTATGATAGACATGCATAAAACATTTAAAATCATGCTATAAAAGGGACATTTCATTTCATGGCATGCAATTGACCAAGTTAAGCATCATATGAAAGAGTTATAAAACATAAGTCATAAATCATGGTCAATGCAAGCTAACTTCTTCTTTAAAACCTTTGAACCCATATGCAATACTTCTTGAAGTAACCTTAGTTCATGCTTAATTGTAGGGAATTATCCTTAACCGGCATGAGACCATGTGAGCTATAACATGATCACCCGGTATCTCCCACACCAAAAATGGGTGTTCCACTTGCCGAAGGTAGAACCTCGACTTCTAGATTAAGTGGATCCACTAGCTAATCAACCTATGTGGGCACATATTTATGAGATAAGGAGATTGCTACTAGAAACCCGGACTCTACTTCGTGAAGGCTTCCATCTCATGAGATCACTTTGGAAATCCGGACTCTAATAACGTGAGAGCTTCTATCTCATCTTCAATATCCACTCGGTGCTAAGCATAAATTCCCATGAAATAGTCATTTCTTACTTGACTTCATTACTCATTAAAATGTTCCATTGGACAACCAATTCAAGCTAGTTTCATTAAGATAGCTCCTTGTCTTTGATTCAATTAGGTGAGAAAGTCTTTCAAACTAAGAATCCTTTCTATGTGAGAAAAATTTCACATCATGCTAGTATGTGTTTTAGTGACAAAATTCTTTCACAACACAACGTCATCATTGGTACTTTACTCTCAAAGCACCCTTAAAATATTTGCATAGATTTCATAAACAATGCATAAGTCCATAGTTTACCTCTTGAGGTCAAAATCCACTTTCAATCATAAACTCTTAGAAAACATGGGCTATATATGGATTTCATCATAAATACATGTAAAGCTTGCAATACATTCCTAATTTCATAAAAAATTTCCTTGAAGATCAAAATCCCACATCATATAATTCATAACTTGAAAACATGGGGATTACATGGGTTCATGGGGTAAATCATCATAAAATCGTTGTAATTCATCAATTCATGCATAAGAGATCATAATTCAATAATTTAAATTAACAATTCAGAGAACCCATGATAATTGAAGAAAATCCTAACTTAATTGGGGAATTCTAATCTTTGAAATTGAGGAATTTAGGATCTCCATCGATGAAAGGAATCCATGAATGAAAAATACCATACCTTAATGCCCAAAGCTTAACTTCAATGGATTAATTGAGGCTTGACCTTGATCCTAGCTTGAATCATTTCTTCTTCTTCAAGTTTCTAGAGAGAGAGATACTTTGGAGAGGAAGATCTTTGATTTTCTTCTGGGTTTTGGAAATAATGACTTGAATGGGTGAGTTTAAGAGTTAAAATCACTTATATAGGGGTCATATTCTTAGGCAAAACAACATGGTATTAATCTAATTAAAACTGGAAAGACCCAAATTACCCCTAGCCTACAGTGGTCTCTGCCTTATGACCACGTGAGGTCCCACGAACTGTGGTCCTACCACGAGCCGTAATGCCCTCTGTGGTCCTTGGTCCAGTAGCTAGGGTTCCACCCCATTATCTCCCTAAAACTAAGTCACCACCACGAGCCTTCCCACGACAAGTGATAGCCTTCATGAGCCGTGAAGTGGCTCATGTGGAGGGGACTGTTTTGGGCAGCTTTGAGGTAGCTACTGCCTAGCCTGCCACGAGCCACACCACGAGCCGTGGTCCTCACTACTGGCCATGGAAGGTGGGGTAATGTCAAAGGAAAAGTGGGCTGCCCTAGCCCTCTTCCTTGGCTTTAGCCCTCTTCTTTGGCCCTAGCCCTCTCACTTAGGCCTAGTTTAGTCTACTAGATTTTCGAGGTGTTACAATTTTTTGTCGTGACATGTATAATACATTATTAGTGTCCAACACTCCCCAATAGTAATAGAGCTTCTCTTGCATAGCCTCGACAAATTTTGTATTACTATATATTGTATTACTATATGTCTTTTTTATAACACAACAAGAAAATCTTTTTTTCTTTAGATGTGTAAATGATAACACTATAAAGAAGATATATATCTCTATTACCATTTTGGATCAAACAAAAGAGTGGATAATTTTATAAATTAAACTATAACTCAACTATTGAAGATTAGAATTTCGTTCTTATAAAGTATTGTAGAATCAAGCTTAAAATAATAATGTAAAAATTAAAATAGGAGAAACAATATACTATAACTTTCTTATTTCATACATCAAATTTCAAAACTTATACTATGACATAATGATGGTACGTAATAAGGTTGCCTTAAACATAACATAAATGATTAATCATAGAGATCATGAACAATATTATGGAGGTGTGAGAGGTCACAGAGGTATATGGGATCATTATTTACAAAGGAGTTAGACAATAGAAGTATTGGACTTCCAGTAATAATAATACAATTGAAATCTTATAAAGAATTTTTTTGACCATATTAAGATTATAATTCTTTACTTCTTTACCAAAATAATATCTAAAATGACATTAGTGTAAAAGATAAAATTAATTACGAAGCAACGAAAAAACCAAATTGAAGATAATACATTTTTAACATTGATTTAGATTACTTTTAAATAAATTACAACATATGTATATTTTTTCTTAATAGACTCTCTTTCATAAAAGTAGTCATGTGTATAGATTAAATTTGAAGGTTTGTCAACAAAGACAATGACATAAATGGTTGGGAGATTTTGAGCCGATGATTTTGCAGTGGCCTCCCTTGCAATTTTTCTTGCAAAGATTATCACATGTCGTATCATCATGAGAGCCTGGAACACATCTTCCGATGTGGTTGTCAGTGCAACATTTCAGGCCATCTCCTTGGACCGAACCTGAAATTCAAATTTAATTGTACATTTTTTAATTGAAGGTTTAGAATTTTCTAATATAACATACAAAATATAATATGGAGAAAATAAATATATAAGTGCATTATTTGGATTTGTCCCAAAATTGGGATGAAAGTAAGGTCTTATCCCTAGCATTTAGAGCACTCTTCTAAAGCTGTCTGAAAGCCCTTATATTCAACTCTATGCATCATCCACATAGCATGAACTCGCTCAAAGTGCTTTCTCCTACTATGGTGGAGAATTCTAAAGATTTGTTGGCATTATCTTATAACTTTAAATAATCACTTTCAACATTCATTTTTTGGTAAAACGTATCATTTTTTACTAATAATAATAACACATTTATAAATAGAGGATACTGACTTGTTGACACTACATGTGTCAATGATTTGGTTTGGGTCTGTTTTCACTAAAGGACAACCAAACTTACTAAGTAGGTTTTTCAAATATTTGAACCAAACCAAATCAATTAAGACAATTTTATTTACTTCTTTGATTTTGTCGATTAATTTATTTTTTTGTTGTTTTTAAAAATATATATGCTAACATATTTTCTATTTATTCTGAACATGAAGCAAAATTCTTGGATTTATCAAAATAAAAATTATAAATCGAGAAAGAAAGTAAAAGCAGATATTGAATTTCTATAAAATCAAACACCACTGATCAATATTGAAAAAAATGAACTTTTACAATAACTTTTTTTAAAATATATATATGCATATATTTTATTATAATTCTTAAATAGGTATTTTATAGTCAGTTTGGTTCTACCATTTCTTTTTTTTTTTTTTAAATATTTGAAAACATAATAAAATGTTATCAATTTTTTAGAATCAAAACCAAACTAAATCAAAGAAGTGTCTAATTTTTCTCATATTTATTTTGATTTTATTTTAATTTTCTTTTATTTTTCATAAACACCCCTACTTAAGTTATTATTGGTCAATTGTAGATAAATGGGAAACAAATATGAAATACCTATGAGAAGGAACACAATGAAAAGGACAACGTAATGAACTATTGAGATGCTAGACTATGCCATTTCGTTCAATATTGATTTTGAGGTTATGAAATATGTCCCTAATTAATAATTCTCTCAGTTAATTTATAGAGGAGGGTTCAGAATATTTATGAAAATTTACTGTTAGTTTCGTTCTATATTTATTTGTGTCTATGAGAATTTTATGGTGTATCATTTATTTTTAAAGATCATTTCATGAATTTTTATTACACATCTCTAGTTTAACTTAGATAAAATTTATTTTAGACTTTTAATATTGTTAAAATATGAATACATATATCTAGAGATATATATTCTACAAAATGTTGACTGTAATTTTGCATAATGTTTCTAAATATGATATCATGCATTTGGAATAATAGAGGACTCAAAAAGGTGTTGCTATTGAACTGAAAAAAGGTGTCACTATTGAACTGAAAAAAGGTGCCAGGACAAGACCCTTAGCTACCTAACTCTTCTATTGAAATGACTAATAATCAAATGAACTGAACTAGCTAAACTGGAGCCTTCCGGAAGCCAAGAGATCCTACAAAAAAAAGTTCATCGAAAGAGGTCCTATTGAAGCACCTGCTAACGATCACAAACACTTGAATCTGCATCATTTAATGATGCAGCTCCAAGTGGCATTAGTAAATGGAATGAATGGTATGTAAAATAGCTAAATGAAACAACGGGTTGATTAAATGAATATACAAAACTGAGAAAGTAACTCTAAAAATAGATTTTAAGATGGATATATGAAAAGTAAAAACATGCAAGCGTACTTTTAACATCAAAACTTTACAACTAAATATTCATGCAACAATAGCAATGTAGAAAACTGTCGCGACTCAAACCACCACACCGTGCGGGCACGTCCTCTAACCCCTAGATAGGAGAACCCTAACAACCCAATAAAAATACTTATAGCGTGAAAGTAAACAAAAATCAATATATCCATCGTTTAATTAAGAAAAAAATATCCAACCTAGATAATTACTACTGTCTTTGAAAAATACATGGAACCCTCCCTAAGAACTAATATAAATAGGTAGATCTTCTACGAGTGTTCAATATCTAAAAAAAATAAGACACATCTCCCTCTATAAGGGAAAGAGGAGTAGAAGTTGTGGAGATCATCATCCTTGTCTCCTAAGAAACATCATTGACCATGCAACCTCTATATTGAGGCTTACTTGAATTCACCACCAGTTAAATAACCTTCGTGAATGTAGGGCTGCAACACCTCAGAAGTTTGAAAGTTGAAAAGGAAAGAAATATGTAGAAATCTCTCTGAAGCAATGGTCTACAAGTCCAACCTACGAACCGTAGGAAGTCCTACGGACCATAGAAAGTGAACCGTAGAACCTAGAGTTGAGTTGGGAGAATTTAATCTCTGGTGTTAGACCTACGACTTGATAGGGTGAATAGTAAGATGTTTGACAGGTCGTAGGACTAATCCATAGGATTAATTCAGAGATTTGATTGAGGACCTCAAGTCTACAAATGACGGGTTATAGTTGGTCCTATGAGTCGTAGGAAGGTCCCGTAGAAAATTTCTAGACTTATTGAAATTTTGAGTCAAAATTGAGGTCTACGCGGGTCTACGGATCATAGAAAGTTGTACGAGCCGTAGAAAGGTCTCATCGAAGTTGGATGAAATCTTAGGCTCCAGTCCTTGGACTATGGTTGACAAGTACAGTATGTAGAAAGTTCCTCCGACCGTAGGTCAAATTCATAGTCCTGTTCAACAATTATTTTTAAAGGGTATTTAAGTCATTTCCTATGCACCTAATTTTTATACTATGTCATTTTGCCTATAAATAAGACCCTATAACTGACTTTACTCAAAAAAAATCTACCAATTCCCTTTCATCCCCCAAATCTCCAAATTTCCTCTTAAGGGTTTTCTCCCAAAGGCTCCCAAAGGATTTCTAGGGTTCTTCAAGTCTTCAAGGTCTTTTTCCTCAATTACTAGGGCTTTGTTATCAAGGTATGTGAGAATTTCATCAATGGGTCTCTTTCACTCATTGAGTCTCGGAGATTTCTCCAAAACTCCTTTATGAATTCAATCTAAATTTTAGGATTTTGCATATTTATGAATGAGTTCAATTGTTTATGGATAAATCCAATCTAATTGATCTTATTATGCATGAATTGAGTGGTATTGGTCATTTTTTATGAAATTTATGTAAACTATTATGTGATTATATTATGATCATGAACTATGCTTTGGGACTATGCAGACAACATTCAATTGGGGAATTTGTGAATATAGTATGCTTTTAAGGATGTTCTTCATGAACCCATTCTTGCATACATGATTGATTAAGAAATAAAACCTTGATGGCATGAATACTTAAGAAATATGATCATGAATTTATGCATGTCCTATGAACTTGATAAGTTATGAATTAGGGTGCTCTTAAAATGAGTACCAATGAATTGTGAAAGATTTTCTCATATACTTAGGAGATCATGATTATGATGCCTTGATGAATTAGGTTGCTTCCTATTGAAGTATTCATGTATGAAAGATGATCAAGGTTGAGATGCTTAGATTAGTGTCTCGATGAACAACTTATGAAGTCATGATAATGAAATGAGCTACTCTTAAGTATAATGCTTAAATTCCATGGGGAGTTGTACTTAGCACCGAGCAGACTAGAGACGATTACCCATGTCCTATAAACTACATGCTACCATAGTATAGGCCGAGTGTTCATGAAATAGGAGAATAGAGGTGAATACCCAAGTCTCTGAATATTTTTGGTCTTAAAAAGGACTAGTGGCAGTACTCAAGTCTCAAAGACTAGTGGCGAGTGCCCAAGTCTTAAAGTAATGATCCTAAATGTCCTAGCAAGATGTTTAGGGCCTTTTTTGATGGGGTAATAAATTGAACTCCATGATTGGCTCTCTTGGTTATATGTCTGTTAATGGTCTCTTCCTCATACTAAGATGAAATGGTTTAAGCTTATGGCATGATTTCCCCAAGCTTTGTATTGACCTCTTCCCCATGATTTATGAAACTAAATTATCGAGATTTGATATTGTTTACTTGGTCATGCATCATTTTATTTTCAAACATATCATGATTTATGCTCACGTTTTATGCATGTTTTCCATATTCAGTACATTCAAACGTGTGATGCATATTGTACATATATTGTTTTATAATATAGGGTTTGATGCTTCCCTATACGGTCGTGGCTAGATTGGACCTTCATCGGTGCTTGCTAGTGGTAAGTCCTCATGGTTCGAGGGCTGGATCATCTCCTATTAGTTTATTGTTTTATTTCATTTTAGTTTTTAGACTTATTCGTGGTTTAGAGGTTTGTCCTAACCACATCTACATAGTAAAGGCTTATGTCAGACTTAGTATAGATTCCACTAGTAAAATTGTATTAAGAATTCTCTTGAGATGGGATATTATGATTTAGACTTCTTTAGCTTTATGATCAATTTCGTATTGTATGTCTTTATCTTACATCATTGCTTACGTCAAGTGGCTTGTTTAGGGTCTCTTGGAATCCTATTCTCCATGTCATGTCTAAGGGTGTACTTTGGGTTATGACTGGGTCCAGTCCACGAATGTGTGAGGTTGGGTCCCAAGTCTTCATGAACACGGGCCTAGCCATTTAAAGTGAAAGGTCAGCCTCTTTGGCCTACACAAAGATGGCTCTGTATGAGGCTCTATATGGGCGAAGGTGTAGATCTTCTATTTGCTAATTTGAGGTTAACAAATTTCAGTTGCTATGACCATATTTGGTTCATCAAGCCATGGAGATGGTGAATACAATTTAGGAGAGGTTGAAAACAATATAGAGTCATCAAAAATCCTATATTGATGTTAGAAGAAGAGATTAGGAGTTTGAGGTTGATGATTGGGTGTATCTGAAGTTTCACTCATGAAGGGTGTTATTAGGTTTGGTAAGAAAGGGAAGCTCAGTCCCCGATACATTAGTCCTTACCAGATATCCAACACTGTTGGTAATATAGCTTATGAGTTGGAGCTACCACCAGAACTAACAACTGTCCATCCAATGTTTCATATTTCTATGCTAAAGAAGTACTTAGGTAATCCTATACTTATTGTGCCTTCTAAGAGTATTGGAGTAAAAGACAGTTTGTCTTTTGAGGAGATTCCATCCTTGATCGTCATATTCGCAAGTTGAGAACCAAAGAGGTTGCACCAGTCAAAGTCTTGTGGATGAACCAATTTATTGAGGAGGCTACTTGGGAAGTCGATGAGGATATAAAGAAGAGATACCCTCACCTCTTTCCCTCCAAATCAATTCCAGACCAAGGAACTAACTCTTTGTAAAGTACTCTTTAAGTTGATATGTTGAGTTTATGTTATTTGCAGGTTTTATGCTATGTGTTGGTTGATAAACACTTTCCCACCCCTTTTATGCTTAGTTTGATCTCATTCTAGGACGAATGTTTCTAAGGGGGAGCTATTGTAACAACTCAGAAATTGGAACTTGAAATGGAAAAGAGAAAAGACTTCAGTTGAGTACATGTGCATGTGTACGGAAGGTTATACGGTCCGTATAGGGTGTCACGGAACGTATAACGAATCGTGTTGAAGGGTGAACTTGAAGGTCTTTTTACGAAAGGTTCATGGGCCATGAAGAAGTCAATGACCCATCAACTAACCCATGAAGTTGAACCCCAAAACTCAGGAAGGTTCACGGACACTTGGACGGTTCGTAAAGCTTTGTATGGACCGTGAAGTCATCTGTGAAAGGGACTTCATCAGCTTTTATGTTTTGGGTCAACTTAAAATGATCATATCTCTCATCCCATAATGAATTATGTTTCCCATGACCTATCAAATTATAGGTCTTTGAGTCCTTTTTCCAAGGCCACCAAGTTTGGCTCATTCGAGTTCAAAGTAAAAAGGTAAGCCCATTTTAGTAAATCCCTATCAGATAGTTGAAGTTTCACGAATGACAATACGGCTAGAGAAGTTTTACACGGACCGTGGAGCCTTAAACAGTCAGTGAGACCTCCATTTTAAGGTACCTAGACATTTTTTTAAAGTTGGGGTCATTTTGGTCTTTCCCATATGCATTGGTACTTAAACTACATCATTTTAACCTCTACTCTATGCCTAAACCGCAATATTTTACACCTAATTAAGGGATTAGAAAGTGTTAGTCAATTATTTTACATTTATTAACTAATCAAGTCATTAGAGCAAGGTTCCAAGAGGTGAAAAGCTAATGTTCAAGCGTTCTTCAAGTTATGTCTATTTTGCCAAAGAACTTCTGTCTTACAAGTATGTAAGGCTATTATAGTGTTGGACTAGTTCGTCCTCACGCCCTAAATCTACTTTAAATCAGTAAAAGAGTAATCTAGTGTTCTATCCTTAGATTTGAGTATCCTTGATATGAGTTGATATTGAGTTGTAAGTTCTTAAGTTCTGATTATTGAATTTTATTTCCTAATTATTGAGTTGCAATATCTTGCATTGCGATTATTGAGTTGATTGTTCATGTCTATTTTTCAGCATGAACCATATTCTTGAGTATTCATTGAATTGTTATTGAGAATATTTTACACAAAACATAATTGTTTAAACTGAGTTTTGAGGAAGTAAAGAGGAGTTTGAAAAATAGTATAAGGTAACTAAGTATATCCCAAATGTTTCATTTTTACATAAAGAAGAAGAGTAGAATTTTTTTGAGAAAATTTAAAAGAGTTTTCAGAAATATTAAGTACAGAGAAGTTACCTCTTAAAGATGCCCCTTTTCAGAAATTATCTCATCCCAGAATGTATTTTTACATTGACTAAACAGAAACATTGGTTTCTAAATAGCATTGTATTTCAGAGATATTTCAGAGCAGTGACCTCTTTTAAGAGGAGAGCTTGAGTAATTATCTCAAACTAGAGAAACAATATATTTTTATACATTTGAGCAAGAGTATATATTATTGGGAGTAGTATTGAGCACCAATATAGAGGAGAGTTCAGATAACTCACAGCCTACATAAACCATGTCTTACCAACATGGGTACAAGATCACACTTTTTAGATGAATCCTTAGAGCCTTTGGGCAGAGCTTAGTTGATCCACTTGGTTGAGTGGTTCTATATCCAGTACGATAGAGGACAATGTTGGAATCATGGACAAGACGTTGTATCATCACGTAGCTCATAATGATGGTTGTCGGTCAGAGAATCTCCCAATAGAGTTAAAGTTTATTTTAAATATATCACTTATTATGTTGAATTTCAAAATGAGAAAGTTTTTTGAAAAGTTAAATGATTTCATTTCTTTAATTCTTTACATTTAGTTGAGTTTATGATATATCTATTGCAGCCCTTTCATTTAGTTATTTCGTCTCGGTTATATTACATACTCGTACATTCAATGTTTTGATGTCATTCGACCTGTATCTTTTATGATCCAGATATAGGTATTTAGAATCATAAATAGGTGTTTTGTTGAGATCACGTTGCGCGTCTAATAGCTTTGGTGAGCCGTCTTTCTTTCTGGAGGATTTCACATTTATTTTTTGTTATTGTTGAGTTGTCGTGGGTCTTGTCCTGAAATATATCTTAGTATTAGAGGCTTCATATATAGTTTAGAGTTGAGGAGTGTCTCAATATTTCTCTTTTATTTTGAAATGTTTTGCAAATTATTTTATTTATAACATTGAGTACTTATAGTCTTTAAGTTGGGTCTATTTGAGATATATGAGTTAAACTCTGCATATAAAGCTTTTTTCTGCTTGAGTGAGTCTTTCGCTAAATAGTCAAACATGCCAAGAATTTGCTTGGGGATCAAAACTGGTTCTTGAGTGCTGGCCACGTCCAGGGTGTAGGCTCGGGGAGTGACAGTTGAACAGAGATAGCGATGATGACGGTGCGAGGGGGCACCCTTTACTTAACCCTTTAAGAGCTAAAGGAAGTGTTTCCTAGTATAAGGACAAATTTTTTCTTTCTTCTACCAATATGGGAGAAATGACTTTTCATTTTCAATGAATTTTTATTTTCCCTCCACTTGGTTTCCCCATATTACCCAATTTCTCTTTCTCATTTCTCTTTCACACCTTGCTTAAACCCAACATGTATTATGTCATAGATGGACACCATGTTGAAAGAAACTTTCTTAGTTAAGGTGTGGGGCCTAAATGGGGATTGTGTTGAAATCAATCTTCTTAGTTGATAAAATGTGGTATGAGGACATTATTTTTAGCGGGGTTTATTATCACACAGAGTCAAGTTATATTCTAATCCATGATGAGTTCCTTGCATTTGGAGGCCCAACTTCTTCTATTGCTATTTGTGTCTTACTTACTTCAAGATGACTTGAATATCCATAGTGACACTTTTGTTAGTCAATAACACTAGTATATATGGCACTAAGTCTTGGGTTAGTTTGTTTATTAGGTTACAATATTTATGAAAGATATTTTAAATTTGATTATTTTGACATAATTTACATTACATCTATGAAGTTCTTTATGAGTTTTGTACATGAAATATTGGCTTACCTACCACAAAGAATAGGGTAGGCGTCATCACAACCCCAGTTCTTGATCGTGACATATAATGAATTATTATTGTTCAACACTCCTCTAGTAGTAAGAGCTTCTCTTTCATAGCCTCTATTAATTTTGTATTACTGTATATTGTATTACTATATGCCTTTTTCATAACACAACAAGATTTTTTTTTATTTTAATGTGTAAATGATAGCACTATAAAGAAGATATATATCTCTATTACCATCTTGGATCCAACAAAAGAGTGGATAATTTTATATATATTATGGCTAGAAGAAAGTAAAATATAATTTAACTATTAAATATTAGAATTTCATGCATAAAAAGTACTGTAAAGTCAAGCTCAAAATAATAAAATAAATATTAAAATACGAGAAATAATATATCATAACTTTCTTATTTCATACATCAATTCTCAAGACTTATACTATGACATAGTGATGGTTATAAGGTTGCCTTCCTCATATAATAAATAACTAACCATAGAGATCATGAGCAATATTATGGAGGTGTGGGAGTTCATGGAGGTATATGGGATCATTATTTACATAGGAGTTAGAAAATAAAATTATGGGACATAATAATACGATTCGCATCTTACAAAGAGTCTTTTTTGACAATATTAAGATTACAATTTTGTACTTCTTTACCAAAATAATATTGAAAATGACATTAGTGTAAAAAGATAAAACTAATTAGAGATAATACCCTAGTTAACGATAATACTTTTTAACTTAGATTTAGATTATTTTAAAATAAATTACAATATATGTATATTGAATCTAAATAGACTTGATTTCACAAAAGTAGTGTAACCACTTGTTCCCGTCGTTATAGAAAATCCAACGAGGAAAAAATTTTGGGCCGAAAAACTTTTTCGTAGTAACTTGGAATTTTCCAACCTAGTTCAGATTTGGATGAAATTAGAGTCATTAAAGTCTAGGGAAATTTGGTAACAATTGGGTGATCTAATTGTGAATTTGATCACATGAGTAGATAGCTAAGACGTTAAGGAACTCGTATGACTTTACGGAATTGAATTCGGGCGAGTAGAACTCCCGGAATTGATCTTAGCGTGAACAGGTATTTTCTGAGTGTCATGGGATGAAGGTGTGTCATGAAATGGGAGTTTAGAATTCTTAAATCGACTCACTGGTTCCGTACAAGCCACTAAGGCAGGATTATTCCCGCCAGGGCTGGGCCGCTGTAGCGGGGTGAGTACAGTTGTGGCAGGACAGTCGCGATTTAAGTCAGAAATAAACCCCAAAAACATTTTATTCTGCACTTTTTGACTTTGAGAGCTAGGAGACGACCCACGATTCGCATCTTACAAAGAGTCTTTTTTGAGAATATTAAGATTACAATTTTGTACTTCTTTACCAAAATAATATTGAAAATAACATTAGTTTAAAAAGATAAAACTAAATAGAGATAATACCCTAGTTAACGATAATACTTTTTAACATAGACTTAGATTATTTTAAAATAAATTACAATATATGTATATTGAATCTAAATAGACTTGATTTCATAAAAGTAATGTAACGACTTGTTCCCGTTGTTAAAGAAAATCCAACGGGGAAAAATTTTTGGGCCGAAAAACTTTTTCGTAGTAACTTGGAATTTCCCAACCTAGTTCAGATTTGGACGAAATTGGAGTCATTAAGGTCTAGGGAAATCTGATAACAATTGGATGATCTAATTATGAATTTGATCACATGAGTAGATATATAAGACGTTAAGGAACTCGTATGACTTTACGGAATTGAATTTGGGCGAGTAGAATTCCCGGAATTGATCTTAGCGTGAACGGGTATTTTCTGAGTGTCATGGGATGAAGGTGTGTTGTGAAATGGGAGTTTAGAATTCTTAAATCTACTCACTGGTTCGGTGTAACCCGCTAAGGCGGAATTATTCCCGCCAAGGCGGGGCCGTTGTAGCGGGGTGAGTGCTATTGTGGCAGGACAGTCACGATTTCAGTCAGAAGTAAACCCCAAAAACATTTCATACTGCACTTTACGACTTTGAGAGCTAGGAGACGACCCCAGGTTCTTTCTTGACGGTTTCACCATTCTTAAGGCTAAAGGTATGGTTTTAACTCCCCGAATCTATTTTTCAATACGTAGATCGTAATCTAATGGGTAATTATCGATGGAGGAGGGTTTTGATATGGGAATTATGGTGGAAAAAGCCCTAATCTGGGTATGGGGATCATGGATTTGACCTAGGATTGATAGTATTGATATAATCCGGGTAATTAGGTGTTGTTTATTGATCCTAGCATTGTATTGATTATTTGTAGACCATGAACAAGCGGAAAGAATTCAAGAAGGGAAGGATCAAGTTTCTTCGAGGATTTCAAGCTTGTTTTGAGGTAGGTGATGGTTGTGATTTGAATGTTGGTGTGATATATATTTGTAATTGCTTCATTATAATGCATGTATGTATGCGAATGTTGCATTATTGATCACCCTAATCGTAAATGAGGATAATTGAATAATTGTATGTCATGAATCACCTATTGTTGTATGATTGTGAGAATATAAATTGTGATTGTGATTGTGATTGTGGTTTGTTGAATGGATCGGGTGTTGCGTTCCGACACACTAACTAGGATCGGTTGCCATGTTCCGTTATAAATATGGGATCGGTTGCCATGTTCCGGCATAAACATTGGATCGGATACCACGTACCGGTATGCTAACAGTTTGGGTTTGGGTTCCATGAGAGGACTATTGACTTGACATAACTGTGTAATTGAGAATTGTGAACTTGATCGTTGTTTGTAAATGATATTGATATTGTATATGTTCGGTGTATGCATGTTATTATTATGTTGTGTTCACTTATGTATATTACACTTAGTAGGATAGTCGTGTGATCTTACCAATACACTGTGGTTATGTACTAATACTACACTTGCTCTTATTTTGTTGAGTACAATGCATCTTCAGGCAGCTATTGACAGAACTCACTTAGAAGATAGGTGATTGTTCGAACTCAAGGGCGAGCTAGTTCTTGCAGGATGCCATGAGTTCTCTTTCGTTTAAAGTCCATATTTTCGGGCTTAGACTTTCTATTTAGTTATTCCTATGTTAGTTTGGGGTTGTACCCCTTCTTTTTTAGACTTATGACTCTTGTTAGAGTTTTGGTACATTGACTTTCAGGTTCTAGGTATTACTTTCACAATGTTAGTGTTGGTTGTTAGACTTTTGTTGGTGTTTATAGGAACTCCCTATCTTTTCCTTAGCATTTAAACTTGCTTCTGTAACCTTAAATGCTTTAGTATTTTGATTAAGTTGGTTAGCTAATTAGTATGAATGGTTCTCCCACCGGAGGGTTAGTGTGGGTGTCAATCACAATGGTTTGGGTCGTGACAAAGTTGGTATCAGAGCATAGGTTCGTTGATCTTGATGTACCAAGACGAGTCTAGTAGAGTCTTGCAGAACGGTACAGAGATGTCTGTACTTTTCTTCGAGAGTCTATAAGACTTTAGGAAATCTCTATGTCTTCTCTTCCGTCACGCCTCAAATCCCATTAAGACGGACAGACACCCGATGCCCTAAAGGCCCGAGAGAACCAACATGTAACCTGTGCTTACTATGCATATTACTATGACAATCTTGTGACAAGTTCACATAGGATGCAGCGATACAAACCAACATAAGTAGACCCAAAACTTATATACAAAATTTGGCCATTGAGGCCACAACTTGTTAAGACGCAACCAAACCATATACATAAAGTCTACAAAGCCTCTAAAAGATAGAAAACCTTGGGGTAGGTCCGGACAGACCCCACCTTACTCTTAACTACGATACAATACCAAAATGAATCTACTAAGCACTCAGTAAAGCTCCGAATCAATTTGGAGCTCACCAAAAGTAGCTGAGTGTCGTGTGCTCCTACTGAGGAGGTCTACTAGCTGAAGTACCTGTGCCTGCAGCATGAAATGCAACGTCCCCCACGAGGGACGTCAGTGCGAGAAAATGTACTGAATATGTAAGGCAATAACATATATAAACAAGAGTTCGAATGAAACCAAGTATCAATATATGTGTGCATAAATCAGAACAGAAGACCACATTTGTTAACTCTTGTGGAATCATGTATGTTACATTCTTGTCTTTACCTTTTTGTGTGTTATAATCTTTATAAGGAATGTGATACGAATGACCAGCTGATCAGTGGTAGAAGAGGATGACCCATGCTAGGCATTTTAACCCCTGGGATGCGGTCCTCATAATTACACAAATTGGGATCGGCCTATGCTAGGCTTTCGCCCCTGAGCTGTCACCCTTCTATATCAATTGGGATCGACCCATGCTAGACTTTCGCCCCTGAGTTGCCACCCTTAATTATACAGATTGCATTACTTAGATTCTTTAATCATTTTTTATATTTGGGACTATGGACCAGTAGTATAAGACATGAAAATAATACTTCAAGACAATAACAATGACATAAGGAGCTATGTAACATCAATGCATTACTTGTGAGCTTAACTGACACAATTGACTTCAACTGACTAAGAGGAGAATTCACCAAACTTGCTTTTACAAATATCATTTCTATACCAGCACATAGGAGGATAATTACACAAGTATAGAGTAGTGAACATATAATGAAGTAATTCTATACACTAAGGAGAAGGGGAAGTATTGTCAGCTATTTGAAGATCCTACGCTGCCCCTATGTTTCCTTTACTAGGAATAAAACTTAGGAAATTCACTTATTGATATTAATTGTAAGTATCAGATTTCATGCCGAAGAATATTGAATCGAATAGCCTTACATACCTTATCCTCTGACCAATACAACTATCACGATTCAGCCTCCCCTTTCAAGTTTTAATCTACAATATAAGTCACGATAAACTTAAATTAGCAGCTATCACACCGTGAGCCTCGTAAAACAGTAGCTAACTTTGCCGGAAAATGAGCTCATACAACCCTTAAAACAATGTGTATCACCACACCCTCCTTCTCTGCCCAATACATACATTATATATCCTTTTCCAAGATTACCCAAACTGCACCAACAACAATACACATAAAACAGCCTCAAATATTCTTTATCATACAACCAATTATTGAACTCACCATCCCCTTGAGTTCTTTATGACAGCACACCCATAATTCCTCACTCAAACTTATACATAAGGAGGAAGAAAAATGGAGCAGTTACCTTACCTCAATTTATGCAACTTCTCCTTATAATTTGAATCCCTCTATAACTTCAACTTCCCTTCACACTTAAACCAAAGAAGAAGAGAAAAGTATCTTAATAATTAAGGAAAGTGAGCAGTAGCTTGTGGGAACTTCTGCCTTGTACTTATAATTAAGCATGAATAACATTTTTTCTAGTCTTCCATGGGAGAATTAAGCTAAATCCATAAGTGTTTCTCTTACCTTGTCTTACAGAGATGAGGGTTTCTTCAAGAACCCTAGAAGAACTTTAAGGCTGTTGTTTTAATCCTTAAGAGAAAAGAGAGAGAGAGAGCTGGAGTGAATTGTGAATTTTGTGTGTTAAAATGAGTGAAAAGATCAGCTCATATTGAGTTTATATGGAGCCTTCTTGGCCATAAAAAAAATAATCCTCTAGAACCTCCTTTTTTTGGTCCATTTCTAGCCACTAATTGGTCAAGTAGGTGATGCACCTGCTTATGTACATCAAGCAGCTCAAAAGGTCAACTAGGTGATGCACCTACTAGCTTTCACTTGGGCTTAAATATATATTGGGCCTTGGCAGATTTGGC
Organism: Solanum acaule; assembly: GCA_036250505.1. NCBI lineage: Eukaryota > Viridiplantae > Streptophyta > Magnoliopsida > Solanales > Solanaceae > Solanum > Solanum acaule. Next base: position 19,325 of record JAJOOR010004630.1, read on the forward strand.
TGCTGGGCTTTAATTTTATTTAACATAGTTTGGGCCTCAAGTGAGTCCATTAGCATAGGCCCAAATTTGATCCATAAACCTTGGCCTTTTTAACTAGATCCATATAGCTCAAGTAGGTGATGCACCTACTTGGTCCTTTGGACTGGTCAATAAGTCAAAGTAGGTGATGCACCAGTTTGTCACCTACTAGCTTAGTTTAGTTAAGCAAGCAGCTCACTTATTTTATTCCATTTTCTAAATATTAAACCCTTTTTTCTTTAACTTAGCACTTAACCTTCAACTTAAAGCTCAATTACCACCTTACTGTCTCGAGTTTAAATAATCCCGTTGGAGTTAACTGGCAGTACACATGCTGAAACGTGCAAGGCATCACATCACCTTCCGAGCTAGTTTAAACCAATGCTAATCACATAAGAAACATGGTCCCTCACCTATACTATAAGGCTATGTCAAGTGTCACAAGAATAAAACAAGCATATGCATAATACGGGCTGTTACATCTTGTCTCCTTTAGTGCTATAACTTGATTCCAATTAGTATCTGGCGATTCAAATTGGTATATAACCTCCTTCACTCTTCTGTCTGTAGATGGTTAACACTAGATTCAATGGTGTTAGTCTCGTAGCTCCCGTCAATGCTCCAGCTGAGGAATCTGCAGCGAGAGGTCGCGATCAAGGCAGGGATTGAGGAAGATCTAGGGGTAGAGGCCGAGGAAGGGTGGTGCCTACTAGGGATAGAGCACCGGTTGCAGATGCTCCCAGAAATAAGGCCCATCATGCGCACCATAAAGATGTAGAGGAGAATGTAGAAGGTGAGGAGAAGGAGAATGTAGAAGTTGAGGAGGAGGAGAATGTTGGATAAGAGGAAGAAGTGCAGGCTGAGACTTCATGTATTCCTCCCATAGACCTAGTGTTAGCTCAACAGATCATGTCATTCTTGAAGGGATTGGTTGGTCCTGGAGTGCTTCCCTTTGTTCAAGCAACTCAATCTCCCGCTAATCCTCCTATTGCTATCACTGTCCCCAAGGTGGGTGGAAGTGGAGGTAATGATGTTTTCTTTCGTCCTTTGTTGGGTCCAGTTATGACTGGTAATAAGCATGAAATGTTGACTAAGTTTTTGAAGTTGAAACCGCTTGTGCTCCATGGTGCCGAGAGTGAGGATGCGTATGAGTTCATCCTAGATTGCTTTGAGAGGCTACATAAGTTGGGAATTGTCCATCAGCATGGGGTTGAGTTCTTGACTTTTTAGCTTCAAGGTGAGGCTAAGCAGTGGTGGAAAGCTTATATAGAATGAAGATCTTCAATTTTACCCCCACTTACTTGGACCCAGTTTCATGCTCTATTTTTTGGAGAAGTATGTGCCTAGGACGTTGAGAGATCATAAGAAAGATGAGTTCATAGCTTTGGATCAAGGTGGTATGTTTGTGGCTGCTTTTGAGGCCAAGTTCCATGTCTTGTCTAGATATGCTACTCAATTAGTGACTATTGAGGAGAAGAGGATCTGTTTATTTATTAGGGGACTAAATTCTGAGTTGCAGGTATTATCTGTTTATATGACCTCTGTAGAGAGGAGCCTTAGTGAGGTAACAGACTTTGTGAAGAAAGTGGAGGGGGTGAGGCGAGACAGTCAGGCTAAGGCATTGGCAAAAAGAGCCAAGAACTCAGGTAACTTTCAAGGTTCTTACTCCAAAGGGTTAGAAAGACCAACACTTGCAGCTAGACCAAGTTAGTCCGATATGCCCGCCTCTACAGGTAATTATTCGGGAACTCCACCTCATAATTTGATTTAGGATAGCCAGAGAGTCGCACCTTTGGCAGGCAGCAGGCCATCTTTTGATCGTACATGTTACAAGTGTGGTGAACCTGGGCATATGAGTAGATATTATCCCCACCCACGCATGTTGGATTCCGCACAGTAGCAGACTAGAGCAGTGGTACCCGCGGGAAATGGTAATAATGGTCGAGGGCATCCACAAGGTGGGCGAGAAGAAAATCAGCGAGGCCGCGGAGGCAGGGGAAATGGTAACGCAGGCAGAGGTGCAGTGCAACCAGGCAAGGAAGTAGCCCGTCAAGATGACAGGGCTCAGTGTTATGCTTTTCCTGGCAAGAACAAGGCAGAGACGTCTGACACAGTGATCACAAGTACTATTCTTATCAGTGACTGGATGGCTAATGTGTTGTTTGATCTGGGTTCTACTTATTCTTATGTATCCGTGCGATTTGCCTCAGAAGTTGCTATGATTTGTGATATACTTGATGCCCCCATCCATGTTTCTACCCCAGTTGGAAAATCGGTCATAGTCACCCATGTCTATCGTGCTTGTCCTATTTTGTTTATGGGTTTTCAAACTTAGGATGATTTGGTGATTTTGGATATGACTGACTTTGATATAACTTAGGCATGACTTGGTTGTCCCCCTATTATGATGTGCTTAATTGTAATACTAAGTCGGTAACTCTAGAAATTCTGAGAAGGGAAAAGTTAGAGTGGGAAGGGGTGTACAAGCCTAAGCAAGCTAAGATCATATCCTCTATTCGGGCTAAGAAACTGGTAGGGCAGGGTTGTTTGGCTTACTTGGCTCATATTCGGGATGTGGAGGTTGAGTCTCCATCTATTGAGTTTATTTCTGTGGTGTCAGAATTTAGAGAAGTGTTTCCTAATGATTTGTCTGGTATGCCTCCAGATAGAGATATAGATTTATGTATTGATTTGGAACCGGGCACCCTCCCCATTTTTATCCCTCCATATCGCATGGCCCCAGTGGAATTAAGAGAGCTTAAGGCTCAAATCCAAGAACTTATTAATAAAGGATTTATTCGTCCTAGTGCTTCCCCATAGGGTGCTCCGGTTTTGTTTGTTAAGAAAAAATGATAGTAGTATGAGGATGTGTATAAATTACCATCAATTGAATAAGGTCACCATTCGAAACAAGTACCCATTGCCTCGAATGGATAATCTTTTTGACCAAACTGCAAGGTGCATCAGTTTTCTCTAAGATTGATCTAAGGTCTGGTTACAATCAGTTAAAGATTAGGCCTGAGAATGTGCCCAAGACGGCGTTTAGAACCCGTTATGGGCACTATGAGTTTCTAGTTATGTCTTTTGGTTTGACTAATGTGCCTACAGCTTTCAAGAGTTTGATGAATGGGGTGTTCAAACCCTTTCTTGATTTGTTTGTTATAGTCTTCATTGATAACATTTTGGTTTATTCGAAAAGTGAGGAAGAGCATGCCGACCATCTTCGTATTGTTCTGGGTGTTCTTGGGAAACAAATGTTGTATGCTAAATTTTCTAAGTGTGAATTTTGGTTTACTTCGGATGCATTCTTGGGGCATGTAGTTTCAAAAGAAGGGGTAATGGTAGATCCCCAAAAGATTAAGGCGGTTAAGAATTGGGTTTGGCCTAACTCTTTGACGGAAGTTAGGAGTTTTGTGGGGCTCACTGCTACTATCGTCGATTTGTGAAGAACTTTGCTTCTATCACCACTCACTTGACAAATTTGACCAAAAAGGAGGTACTATTTGAATGGACTGAGAAATGTGAGAAAAGTTTTCAAAAGCTCAAGACTATTTTGACCACCGCACCTATTCTAGCACTATCGGTGGAAGGTAAAGACTTTATTGTTTATTGTGATGCTTCACATTCTTCTTGGGTGATGTGTTGATGCAGGATAAGAACGTCATAGCTTATGCATCGCGTTAGTTGAAGGCGCACGAGAGGAATTACCCAACGCATGATTTGGAGTTAGGAGCGGTAATATTTGCTCTTAAGATCTTGCGAGATTACCTTTATGGTGTTAAGTATAAGGTGTTTATTGATCATCGTAGTTTGCAGCATGTGTTCACTCAAAAGGATCTGAATTTGAGACAGAGAAGGTGGATGGAGTTACTCAAGGATTATGATGTGACCATTCAATACCATCTGGGAAAGGCTAATGTGGCGGCAGACTCTTTGAGTTAAAAAACAGTGAGTATGGGTAGTTTAGCTTGCTTGAGTGTAACCAAGCGACCTTTGGCTAAAGAAATTCAGACCTTGGAGTGTAAGTTCATGCAGTTGGGCGTCTCAGAAAAAGGTGGGGTGTTAGCTAGCATTGAAGTAAGGGCCACGTTCATTGAGGAGATCAAGGCCAAACAGTTTGAGGATGAAAATTTGAATGAACTTAAGAAAAAGACTACGATTGGTAAGGTACAAGAGACCACTCTTGATGCGGAAGGTGTGCTCAGTTTTAAGGGAATTATTTGTGTTCCTCGAGTTGATGACTTGATTTAGAAATTGTTGACAGAATCTCATTGTTCCCGATATTCCATTCATCCGGGTGTGATCAAGATGTACTGAGATTTGAAGCGAATTTATTGGTGGCCGGGCATGAAGAAGGATATAGCGGAGTTTGTGGCTAAGTGTCAGAATTACCAACAAGTAAAGTATGAACATCAAAGGCCTGCAGGTTTGCTTCAGAGAATGTCAATTCCGAAATGGGAGTGGGAAAGGATAATTATGGACTTCGTGGTTGGTCTTCCCAAGACTTTGGGGAAGCTTGATTCTATTTGGGTAGTGGTTGACAGATTGACTAACTCAGCCCATTTTATTCTGATAAGAATATATTATAATGATGAACAATTGGCTAAGGCTTATGTGAAAGAGATAGTGAGGTTGCATGGGGTGCCCCTTTCTATCATCTCAGACCGTGGTACCCAATTCACATCCAAGTTTTGGAGGAAGTTACATAATGAATTGGGAACACAACTCACTTTTAGTACAACCTTCCATCCACAAACGGACGGACAGTCAGAGAGGACTATTCAAGTGTTAGAGGACATGTTGAGGGCATGTGTGATTAATTTTGGAGGACATTGGGATAAGTTCTTACCTTTGTGTGAGTTCTCCTATAATAATAGTTATCACTCCAGCATAGATATGGCACCATTTGAGGCACTTTATGGGAGGGGATGTTGATCACCCATAGGATGGTTTGAGTCTGGAGATGTGAAACATTTAGGGGTTGATTTAGTAAAGGATGTTCAAGATAAGGTGATGAGTATTCAAGCTAAACTTTTAGCAGCCCAGAGTAGACAGAAGAAGTATGCAGATCATAAGGTGACAGACATAGCATTTCAGACTGGTGAGAATTTCCTTCTTAAGGTATCACCCATGAAAGTGGTGATGAGATTCGGCAAGAAGGGCAAGCTAAGTCTGCATACATTGGTCCCTTTGAGGTTCTTGAATGTGTAGGGCCAATGGCTTATAGATAGGCTTTACCTCCTAATCTATCCGGAGTTCATCCGGTATTTCATGTGTCCATGTTGAAGAGATATCATGGTGACGGGGATTACATCATAAAATGGGATTCAATTGTGTTAGACAAAGACCTCCAATATGAGGAGGAACCGGTTGCAATTCTTGAACGTGATGTGCGTAGACTGAGGATCAAGGAGATTAAGTCCGTGAAAGTTTAATGGAAGCATCGTCCAGTTGAGGAAGCTACTTGGGAAACCGAGGACATGCGAGACAAGTATCCCCAATTGTTCGTCGATTCAAGTGCTACTCCATTCCTTCATTAGCCTATTTTTCCTATGTTTGTCACTCGGGGACGAGTGACGGGTAAATTGGTATCTATTGTAACGACGTGTTCCCGTCGTTACAAAAAATCTAATGGGGAAAATTTTTTGGGCCGAAAAACTTTTTCGCAGTAACTTGGAATTTTCCAACCTAGTCCAGATTTGGATGAAATCGGAGTCAATAAAGTCTAAGGATATCTGATAACAATTGGTTGATCTAATTATGAATTTGATCACATGAGTAAATAACTAAGGTGTTAAGGAACCCATACGACTTTACGGAATTGAATTAATACGACTTTATGGAATTGAATTCAGGGGAGTAGAACTCTCGGAATTGATCTTAACGTGAATGGATAATTTTTTAGTGTCATGGGATGAAGATGTGTTGTGAAATGGGAGTTTGAATTCTTAAATCAACTCACGGGTTCCGTGCAAGCCGCTAAGGCGGGATTATTCCCGCCAGGGCGAGGCCGCTGTAGCGGGGTGAGTACCGCTGTGGCGGGACAGTTGCGATTTAAGTCAGAAATAAACCCCAAAAATGTTTTATTCTGCACTTTTCGACTTTGAGAGCTAGGAATTGACCCCAGGTGCTTTCTTGACGGGTTTTCACAATTCTTAAGGCTAAAGGTAAGGTTTTAACTCCTCAAATCCATTTTTCGATCGGTAGATCGTAATCTAATAGGTAATTATCGATGGGAGAGGTTTTTGATCTGGGAATTATGGTGGAAATAACCCTAATCTGGGTATGGGGATCATGGTTTTGACCTAGGATTGATATTATTGATATAATTCGGGTAATTAGGTATTGTTTATTGATCCTAGCATTGTATTGATTGTTTGTAGACCAAGCACAAGCAGAAAGAATTCGAAAAGGGAAGGATCAAGTTTCTTAGGGGATTTCAAGCTTGTTTAGAGGTAAGTGATGGTTGTGATTTCATGTTGGTGTGATATATGTTTGTAATTGCTTCATTATAATGCATGTATGTATGTGAATGTTGCATTATTGATCACCCTAATCATAAATGAGGATAATTGAATAGTTGTATGCCATGAATCACCTCTTGTTGTATAATTGTGAGAATATACATTATGATTGTGATTTGTTGAATGGATCGGGTGTTGCGTTCCGACATACTAACTTGGATCGGTTGCCACGTTTCGACATAAATATGGGATTGGTTGCCACGTTTCGGCATAAATATGGGATCGGTTGCCACGTTCTAGCATAAACATTGGATCGGATACCACGTACTGGTATGCTAACAGTTTGGGTTTGGGTTCCATGAGAGGACCATTGACTTGACATAACTGTGTAATTGAGAATTGTGCACTTGATCGTTGTTCGTAAATGATATTGATATTTTATATGTTCGGTGTATGCATATTATTATTATGTTGTATTAACTTATGTATGTTGCACTTAGTGGGATAGCCGCGTGATCCTATCAGTACACTGTGGTTGTGTACTGATACTACACTTGCTCTTTCTTTGTTGAGTACATGGCATCTTCAGGCAGCTATTGACAGACCTCGCTTAGAAGATCAGTGATTCTTCGAACTCAAGGGTGAGCTAGTTCTTCCGGGCAACTATGAGTTCTCTTTCGTTTAAAGTCCATATTTTCGGACTTAGACTTTCTAGTTAGTTATTCCTATGTTAGTTTGGGGTTGTACCCCTTCTTGTTTCGACTTATGGATCTTACTAGAGTTTTGATACATTGACTTTCAAGTTCTAGGTATTACTTCCGCAAAGTTAGTTTTGGTTGTTAGACTTTTATTGGAGTTTATGGGGAACTCCCTATCTTTTCCTTAGCATTTAAACTTGCTTCCGTAACCTTAAATGCTTTAGTATTTTGATTAAGTTGGTTAGCTAATTAGTATGAATGGTTCTCCCACAGAAGGGTTAGTATGGGTGCCAATCACGATGGTTTGATCGTGACAAGAAGTCATGTGTATAGATTAAATTTGAAGGTTTGTCAACAAAGACAATGGCAGAAATGATTGGGAGATTTTGAGCCTATGATTTTGCAGTGGCCTCCCTTGCAATTTTTCTTGCAAAGATTATCACATGTCGTATCATCATGGGTGCCTGAAACACATCTTCCGATGTGGTTGTCAGTGCAACACTTCAAACCATCTCCTTGGACCAAACCTAAAGTTCAAATTTGATTATAGATTTTTTTATATGAACCTTTACAATTTTCTAACATAACATACAAAATATTATATGGAGAAAATAAATATATAAGTGCATTATTTGGATTTCTCCAAAAATTGGGAAAAAATTGTTGGTATTATCTTGTAACGTTAAATAATCACTTTCAACGTTTATTTTTTGGTAAAATGTATCATTGTCTTACTAATCTATCTATATATAATAGGAGAAGAAAAAGTGTCACATGTCAGCACCACAAATTTTCTCCACTTTTAATTTTAAAATTTTAAAATAATTTAATCTAAATTAGTTAGTAACTTTCAATTTAAATTTTATCTATCTATATATAATAGGAGAAGAAAAAGTGTCACATGTCAGCACCACAAATTTTCTCCATTTTTAATTTTAAAATTTTAAAATAATTTAATCTATATTAGTTAGTAACTTTCAATTTAAATTTTAAAAATTTTAAAAATCAATATCAATATCTATCTAAATGAATTCTTTTTAAAATTAGAAAGTTACCACAGTTAATATAAATCTTCTCTAATATTTTTATTTCTTTAAGAAATAACTAATTCTACATGTGGCTACTGTTTAAATTTTTTTTGGTCACATATTTTTATTCTAATCAGAATATTTATTTTTATCCCATTTATTCTTTAGTAATGGGGTTATTATCGTGTAGAAAGTTTTCTTTAACTTTTTTTTTTCTTTTTATTACGGAATAGTAAGTGGGGTAATGGGGGTCAGCATCGTGTAGTTTAGTTTTCATTCACTTATTTTTTTAATTTTTTTATTACTGAATATATACGAAACTTTGAATACTTAGAATTTATTTTATTTTATTTTAAAAATAGGAAATTAAATCAAACAGACTAATATAAATTAAAAGACGAGGAATATTTTTTTTTTCAAACAAAATTTCTCCATTTTTATTTTTTAAAATTTAAATTTTAAAATAATTTAAATCTGTATCAGTTTGTAATTTTAAATTTTAAATTTTTTTGGACTCATATTTTTATTCTAATCAGGTGTAGTACTTTAATTTTATCAGTTTCTCTTTGCTCAGAAAATTTGGGAATAATTCTTACACTAAAAAAAATAAAAAGAAAAAAGAGAAAAAGATTATATAAAAAAAAATTCGAGAATTTTCTTTAAACATATTTTTGTTCAATCATTCGTCACTTATAGGAAATTATTACTTCAAATAATGAAATTGATTTTTTATATAAAAAAAAACTCAAAATCAGTCAAGTGATAAAATAATTAATTTTAAATTTGAATTCAAAAAATAACTAATCTTTATCTATAGAAAACGCCTAATCTCATAACCCACGTCTTTAAAGAAAAACTAAAAAAAAAACTACTACTCCACATGTCTTAAAACTAATTCTATAAAATACATATTCAAAGAGGTGTAGAATGAAATTTCCATTAATTATTACATAAAAAAAACTTGCATTCACGTAACCTGGGGTTTGTTGTATAATCAACATCAAAATTAACAAAATCACAATATTTTTATCTCTTTACTAACACAAAATTTAACATTTTTGGTATGCAGGAAGAAGAAGAAATTGATGATAGAGAAATGACGGAAGGTGAAGAAGTTCATGGCATTGGACCATTCTAATTTTTTTTACGACTTTGCATGTTCATTTCAACTTTTATGCGTGAGGATGCATTGAAATTTATAATGGAAGTTGAAAGTTTGACTCTTTTGGTGGCATATATTCATACAGGTGGTGTGGATGAAGATGAAATTATGAAGAATACTTACATTTACCCGGTTGCAAGACAAGTTCAAGGTGTCTTGATTTCATCTTCTAAAAACTCTTAAATAGCGAAGTTTTGAACATTATATTCAGTAGCATATTATCTTGGCAAAGGTTTTTACGGTCGTAAGTAATAGTAACTTCTGCTAATTTGTTAAGAGAAATAAGTTCTATTTTCATGCTAATACATATCTTACTATACTAAAATATCCTTTAATCTTATGAAATTAATCATTTCAAGTGAAAAGTTATAATTAAAAAAAATTAACAAGAAAATAATATTATTTTTATTTATATACAATAAAATAAATAGTAGGACAAACATGTAAAAACATATGAAATATTTATTTTTTATCAAGGTAAAATAAAATAAATATTATCTTTAAATCATAATATATTATAAAACTAAAATTGTAGCTAATTATAACTATAGAAATAATATATTAATATTATAAAATATAAATTATGTACTAATAATATTAATCTAATGTGTTCAAATAAATAAGTTAATTAATGTGTACAAATAAATAAGTTAATGGTTTATATCATTATTTTTTAAATATAGTGTATAATAAATCTTATTAGTTATTTTTAGTTTACAATATTATTACTTTTTAAATATCTCCACAACGCGCGGGTACGTATACTAGTACTAGTAATAATAACAACACATTTATAAACAAAAGAACTTGTTGATACTACATGTGTCAATAGTTTGGTTTGCGTCTGAATTCACTAAAGGACAACAAAACTTACTAAGTAGATTTTTTAAATATTGGAACCAAACCAAATCAATTAAGCCATTTTTTTTATTTATTTGATTTTTTCAATTAAATTTTTTTTCTGATTTTTAAAAATATATAATAATATAAATTCAATTTATTCTAAACATAAAACAAAATTCTTGAATTTATGAAATAGAAATTATAAATCGAGCAAGAAAGTAAAAGCAGATGTTGAATTGCTATAAAGTTAACCACCATGTATCAATATTTCAAATAATTAACTTGTATTGTGATTTTTTTTTAAAATATGCATATGTTTAATTCTAATTCTTAAATAGGTATTTTTTACGGTCAATTTTGTTCTACCATTTCAAATAATCACTTTCAACGTTCATTTTTGGTAAAATATATCAATTTTTAGTAATAATAATAACACATATGTAAACAAAAGATATTGACTTGTTGACACTACGGACCCGTTTGGTAGGAGGTATTAATCAAAATAGTCCATGGATTAAAATTTAGTCCAACAAAAATATTGTTTGGTTACTTTATTTAACCTAATCCATGGATTAGTTATACCTCATACAAGATCTTATTTTATCCCTAGAAAAGGGAGGGATAACTAATCCAAGGTTTAACAATCCTTGTATAAGACCCCTAAATGACTAAACTATCCCCAAATCTTTTTTCCTAATTTTTTTTTGTAATTTAATACTCTTTTTTATTTATATGAGAATATTTATAAATATTCTTTTAAATTCTCCAAATTCGTTCCATGTAATTTGATGATTTCACAAATTAATATTTTTTTCCATGTTTGATTTGTTATATTGAGTTGGTTTTTTCGATCTTTTTTAAAAAAAATGTAGTTCGTCGATTGACCACTTGAACTTTTTAAAAAAAAAAAAATAAGCTGGGTATTTGAACAATTTAAGTAGCCTTAAATCTATGTTAAGTTTAAGGTTGCTATCAAGGATCTCTATGGTTGCATATCACACTTCAAAATTTAATAATAATTTTTTCAATATATTTTAGTATTTAATTTGACAAATTAAATGAAATATAATATCTCATAATAACTCAAGGGTATAATAGGAAAAAAACTTTTTCTAGAATTTTAAACCAAACATAAGATTAAATGGGAAACATGAATCAAACACTTGATAAAAACTAATCTCAGCATTACTAATTCATGCATTAGTAATCCCTGGATTATGCATCTTTGTACCAAACGACCCCACAAGTGTCAATGGTTTGATTTGGGTCTGTTTTCACTGAAGGACAACCAAACTTACTAAGTAGGTTTTGAAATATTGGAACCAAAGCAAATCAATTAAGCCAACTTATTATTTCTTTGATTTTGTCAATTAATATGGTTTTTTGTGATCTTTTTAAAATATATAATATTATATTTTCAAATTATTCTGAACCTGAAGCAAATTCTTGGATTTATCAAAGTAAAAATTATAAATGGATCAAGAAAGTAAAAGCAAATATTTAATTTCTAAAAAGTCAAAAACCACGAATCAATGTTACAAAAAACTAACTTGTAGTGTAATTTTTTTTGAAAAAATATGCATATGTTTAATGAAAATTTCTTAAATATGTATTTTTAAAGTCAGTTTGGTTCTACTATTTCAATATTTTTAATGTTTTAAAAACCTAATAAAATGTTATCAATTTTGAGAATCAAGACCAAACTAAATCAAAGAAGTATCTATTCTTTTCTCCAATTTATTTTTATTTTATTTTAATTTTTTTTATTTATCATAAACATTCCTACTTAAGTTATTATTGGTCAATTCTAGATAAATGGGGAAACTGAAATACCTGAGAGAAGAAACACAATGACAAGGACACCATAAAGAATTTTTGAGTCGCTAGACTTCACCATTTTGTTCAATATTAATTTTGAGGTTATGAAATATGTCTCTAATTAATAATTCCTTCAATTAGTTTATAGAGGAGGGTTCAAAATATTTATGGAAATTTAGTGTTAGTTCCATTCTATATTTATTTGTGTCTATGAGAGTTTTATGGTATATCATCTACTTTAAAGATCATTTCACGAATTTTTCTTACACGTCTCCGGTTTAGTTTAGATAAAATTTATTTTAGATAGTTAATATCGTTAAAATATGTATACATATATTATTCTACAAAATGTTGATTGTAATTTTACGTAGTGTTTCTAAATAGGATATCATACATTTGGAATAATTGGGGACTCAGAAAGGTGCCACTATTTAACTGAAAAAAGGTGTCGGGACAAGACCCTTAGCTACCTGACTATTTTATTGCAACTGGAGCCCTCCAGAAGCTAGGAGATGTAAAAAAAAAAGTGATTGGAAGAGTACCTACTTAAGCGCTTGCAGCTCCAAATGGTGTTTGTACATGGAATATATGGTATGTAAAATAATCGAATGAAACAACTGTTTAACTAGATATAATAAACTAAGATAGTAACTCTGAATATAGATTTCGAGATGGATAACAGAAAAGTAAAGCATGCAAACGTACTTTCAACATCAACACTTTAAAACTAAATATCCACGCAACAAAAGCAATGTAGCTAACTTTCACGACTCAAACTATCGCGCTATGCGGGCACCTCCCCTAACCCCTAGATAAGAGAATTCTTACCACCCAAAAAAATACTGATAATGCGAAAGTAAACAAAAATTAATATATCCATCATTTAATTAAGAAATCAAATTTCCAGCCTCAATAATTACCACTGTCTTTGAAAAACACATGGAACCCTCCCAAGTAACTAGTATGAAAAGGTACAAGAGCTTTAAGAGTGTTCAATATCTGAAATGTAAGACCCAGCTCCCTCCATAAGGGAAGGAGGAGTAGAAGCTACAGAGACCATCGTCGTTGGGACCTAAAAAACATCACTGGCCTGCAACCTCAACATTGATCCTGCAACCTCAATATTGTGACTTAATTGCATTCACGACTGGTCTTTATTAAAAAAATCAGTTGAATGAACTTCATGAATGTGGGATCCAGTCTGTGAATGTGAGAGGTCAGGTCCCCAAGGCTTCACGAACACAAGCCTAGTCCATTAACGCGAAGGGTTAACCTTCTTGACCTATGAGATCACGATGCAAGGCCCACGAACGCAATGTCCAACTCCCATGGTCTCTGCCAACATGGCACCAGGCTCGTGAATGTGGAGACTAGAATCAGTGGTCACCGTGAACGTGTCCTGAGGCGCACAAATGCAAAGAGGATTAGTGGACTGCACCAGCTGATGCGCATCAGCTAGTTTAACAAAGCTTAATATCCTCGATGGGATGCTTGGGACTCGTTCAGAACAATGTGAACCCAAATGAAATATGTGACCCCACCAAAATTTGGTATTCCTGACTCAACAGAGATGTTAATTCTTCTAACCGAGGTTGTCTCCACAAAAAGTGAGTCCCTCACCCTATCACGACCCAAATTTACACCTGGGCATGGGCGGCACTCGAGAACCATTGTTGGTCCCCAAGCAAGCCCTCATCCTGGCTAAATACAACCGGAAGACTAAATCAAGCATACATAAGCTTAAAACTGAATTAAATTCATTAAACTCAAATACTCAACTTTAAAAATTCAATCTGAACATTACTCAATGAGAATACTTATAGTTTGTAAAACAACTCAAAGAAAGTAAATACTGAAAAACTCTTCAACTATATCTATCTATATGAAGCCTCTACTATTACAGAAGGATATCGAGACAAGACCCACAACATCTCAAAACTACTAACTGTATGGTAAAGGTGAAGTCCTCCAGAATATAAAAAGGCTCACCAAAGCTCGTTGGGACGTCAACTAATCTCAACGAAATTCTTATTGATGATCCTGAGTACCTGTATATGCATCATAAAACGATGCAGGTCAAATTACATCAGTACATTGAATGTACGAGCATGTAAGGGGAACTCTGAACATAAATATAAGCTTGAACTGATAAAAAGGAAAACATACTTACCTCGTCTCAACTCAACTCAACTCAAGAATACTCAACCCAACTCGACTCAAGAATACTTAACTCAACTCGACTCAAGAATACTCAACTTAACTCGACTCAAGAATACTTTACTCAACTCGACTCAAGAATACTCAAATGTCACGACCTGAGCCTACACCCTGGACGTGGCCGGCACTCGAGAACCATTGATGGTCCCCAAGCGAACCCTCATCCTGGCTGACTACAAGCGGAAGACTAACTCAAGCAAACAAAGCTTAAAACAGAATAAAATTAATTGAAACTCAAATAATTAACTCAGAATATAATCGTGTATTCAACTGGCCAAAACTAGGCAACTCAAATCTTTAAAATATTTAACAAGATAAATGAAACAGACTTCTCAAACTCTATTGTCTATCTATGAAGCCTCTAAATGATAAAGATGGAAGTCGAGACAAGACCCACGACATCCTGACAAAATTGAAACATACAAGTGGACCCCTTCGGAATCAAGGAGGCTCGCATAGCTAACTCGAACTGCATGTGGTATTAACGAAGTGCATGTTGATGATCCTGAATACATATATATGCATCATGAAACAATGCAGGCTAAATGGCTTAGTACATGGGATGTACGAGCATATAAAGGGAATTCTAAAGCATAACATAAGCTTAAACTTGATAAAAAGGGAACATATCTCAACCCAACTCAAAAAAACATAGTTCAACTCAACTCAGAGAAAATAGGGCTCAACTCAATGATAAGATATTCAACTCAATGAAATAAGGCTCAACTCAATAAAAGGATATTCAACTCAGTGAAATAAGGCTCAACTCAATAATGAGACACTCGACTCTGGGTACTCAAACTCGGGATACTCAACTCTGGTTACTCAACTCAATATAAAGCAACAATAAGAGATGTAATATATGGAATACTTCTAAAACAGTAGAAAGCAACTCATTGTATTTAAGAATATAATATACTCAGTTTGTATGCAAGGAAACAAAATAAACTTAGTTTGTATATGAAAATACAAAATAAACTCTGTGTATATAAGAATACAAAATAATCTTTGTGGGAGTTTCTCTAACCAACAACCATCACTATGAGATATGTGATGATAAGACGTTTTGCCTCACACTGCCAGGGATGTCCTATACCTTGTCGGGGGTATAGAACCTAACTACTAAGTGGATACACTAATCTATGCTAAAAATCACTAAAGAATCATCTAAAAAGTATGCCCCTTTTCTACCCACGTTGGATACATGGTTTATGGAGGTTGTGAGTTGTCTGAACTCTCCCCCATATCGGTGCTCAATACTACTCCCAAAAATTTAACTAGCTCATATGTTTAAAAACATAACTCTTTTAGTGATTTGAGATAATTTCTCAAAAACTAGCCCAAAGGCTATCTTGGAAATTAGTGTTTCCTATCTTGATTAAATGTGAAAACATTTACTCTTTACTGAAAACTAGCTCAAAGGCTCTTTTGAAAATCGGTGTTTCCTTTCTTGATTAAATATGAAAACATTTACTCTTTGGGAATACATAGTCCCCATATACTCTTTTGAACAAATGAACTTCACTTTTTACTCTTTACTCAACTCAATGCTCAAGTCTTTAAAACAAGTTTTAAAACAATTGAAAAAAAAACTTCTTAAAATAGGGTTCATGCCGAATTATGGACGTGAACGACTTGATTCAAGACTTTCAATAACCATAGATAGAACTCAATACTCGGAACTCAAGAACTTCAATGATTCTACTCATTTCAAGAATGATTGACTCAGAGGGCTCATGCGGAATCATGAGCATGAACTACTTAACTTAAGGACTCAAAGATACTTCTCATCTGAAGACTTCTCGAATTATAGGGTTCATGCAGAATTATGGGCATGAACAACTCAACTCATGGACTCCATGGGTAATATGTAATAGTCCCATGATTAGGAATAAAATCTCAAAAGAATTAGGACTCAATGCTCAAAGACTTAGAACTCGAAGGTGCTACTCCTCTCGAAGACACTCAATGTATGGAGTTCATGCAAAATTTATGAGCATGAACGACTTGACTCAAGGGTCTAAAGAACATTACGGAACTCATGCATACGACTCTTCTCATTCTTATACTCACTTACTTGAGTCTTGAAACAAGTTATTAGAAATTGTAGAAGACTCCTCAAAAAGACTCAAAGACACTTTCTCAAAATGTTCGAATGAACTCTCAAGACCTAACTCTTAACTCTACCTTGAATTTGAATTATGAATTCAAGGTTATGATTCATGTTATGAATGATTTCTAGGTGTTTAGAAGTAGTTTAGAGTGATAAGAATCAAAGGGAGTGAAGGTACACTTAAAAGGGACTCAAACGGGACAACATACCGAAAAAAAGTGGAGGCAGGCGACCCTGGCGCATTCCTGGCACGGGTAGCCAGCCCCTAAGGTTCAGAGACATGATATTGGTGCACTGCTGATGTACCACACCAGCCCAGCTAGCGCATCTATGGCGCGTCGCGCCACCATTCCCCCAGACAATTTTGATGAATTTCGTCTCTCATTTTCTGATCCTAAATCACTCTTAATCAATTTCTTTTTTCAAGTTTTCCTTAGATTCAATTACCCAGCCTAAGTACACACTAATTTACTCAAACAACACTCAAAACACTCACTTTCATCTCAAGAAATCATCAAAACCCCAACAAAACAAGATTAAGAATGAACTTCAAGAACACCTATCAAGAACTTAAATCCTTCAACTTTTGAGAATGAAATTACGCTAAAAATAACATGAATGGCGTGTGGGTGAACGAACCCAACACTATGGAAGCTTACCTACCTCTTAGGGATCGAACCCATGGCGAAAATCCGCAACAACTCTCAAGAATCTCGATGAACGCCTTGATCCTTTCCTTTTTTCTCCTTTTTTCTCTTATTTTCTCTTCTTGAACTCTCAACTAAAACCCTAGGTGTATATTAGGATTATAAAACTGAACCTAATCAGATTATACCCCTAAAATCTTACTAAAAATGAATTAAATCTGATTGGGTAAGGAAAAGACCAAAATACCCACACACTATTTTCGGGTAACTTTCCTTATTTGGACAGCCTAGCTTCAGAAGGGCATATCTCACTCATCCAAACTCGAAACTTAGCAAACTCGGTGGTGTTGGAAAGATAATTCAAATAACTTTCATTTGATATCTTATGGCTCACGTAAATCATCTTGTACTAAACGTTATGGTCGTTTGAAGTTGACCCAAAACTTAAAGGACTAAGGAATGACTTGAATGAACTCTCTTTAGTTCTTCTTGGAAGTCAAGGTGCTACATCTAGTGACCTTAACACTTAAGTAATTTTAATTCCTTGGACAAATCTCACTCACTATGAAGAATGATTCGAGTCTTAGTTCGAGAATTTTCTCGGGTGTTACAACAACTCAACTCAATATGAAAGCAACGATAATAAGATGCAACAAATAAAGCTTTGTAAACATTAGACAAGAACTCAAAATGTATAAAAATGCAATAATAAAATCTTTACTCTTACTTGGGAGATTATCTAACCGACAGCCATCACTATGAGCTACGTGATGATACAACGTCTCGCCCATGATGTCAGAACTGTCATATACCTTGCTAGGGTATAGAATATCCTCAACTTAGTGGATCAACTAAGCTATGCTTAAAAGCAATACAGAATAATCTAAAAGGTATGACCCTTTACCCATGTTGGCATACATGGTTTATGAGGATTTTGAGTTGTCTGAACTCATCCACATATCGGTGCTCAATACTACTCCCAATAATATATAACTCATGCTCAAATGTTTAAAAACATAAATCTTCCTCAATTTGAGATAATTACTCAAAAGATCCTTAAAAGAGGTGATGCTCAAGACTCCTCATAAACTCATTTAGAAATCAATATTTCTATCGTTTTAAATGTAAAAGTGTTACATGCATAGGAATATTTAGTTCCCTTATACTCATTTTGAAATATGAAACTCAACTCTCCTCATCCTCATACGCATTTACTCAAGTATTAAAACAAGTTATAAGTAATTGTAAAATACTTCTCAAAATAGGGTTCATGCCGAATTTAGATGTGAACGACTCAACTCAAGGATTTCAATAACCATATAGAACTCAAGGACTCAAGAACTCAGAACTCAACGATACTACTCCTCTCAAGAACACTCAATTCATAGAGTTCATGCGGAATTATAGACATGAACGACTCGACTCAAGGATATCAATAATAATGTAGAACACATGAGTACAACTCTTCTCATTCTCATACTTACCACCTCAAGACTTAGTTCAAAAATATAGTTGATTTCAAAAGAATTCTCAATTTGACTCAAAAGGACATTCTTGATCTTTCCTCTTAATTTTACTTCAATTTGAAATGTAATTTAAGAGATATAATTGGGATATGTATAGGATCTCTCATGATTAATGGAGTTTTAGATAGTTAAAATTAAGAAGAGAGCAAAGACACTATTTAAAAGAACTCAGACGTAAAGAAAGACAGAAGAGAAACGGGGGCAGGCAACCCAGGCGCCTTCTTGGCATAGGGCGCCAGCCCCTAAACTCCTAAAAGCCATTCCTATCGCACTGTAGGCGTACTGCCCCAGCCCCTCTGGCGCTATGGGGGGCGCTTACCTAGCCCCATATGGTTATATGGGGGCGCATTGCCCCAGCCTGAGCCCAGAAACCCGATGAACTTTCTAACTCAATTTCCAACCCTATCTCCTCTATAATCGAATTATTTCCTCCAAAAACTCCTAAATTCATAAACCAAACACAATTCCAATGAAAACCCACACAAAACACTATCAAGAACCACCCTCATTTACAAGACTCTCACCTCAAGAACTCAACAAGACTCCATTGTTAAATAATGAAGCAAAAACCTCAAAAACTCCTCAAGAATTCAATAATTCGACTTTAAGAACGAATTCATAGGAAAAGTTTATATGATTGGCGTGAGGGAGAACAAACATAACACTATGAAAACTAACATACTGATGAGTCCACAAATTGGACTCATTTAGGGCTATATTTTAATAGAAATTGTGTCCTCAAATGCTTATTTTATCTCAATATTTGATGAAAACCCTTAAGTTTCAGGTATTTAAAGTTTGAAGGAAAGCATGGACACTACGTCACAAAAAGGAACGAAAAGGCTGAAAAGAATGAAGAAATGAAGGTCTGAGGATCGCCGAGTCCACTTAGCGAGTCGCCGAAGGGTCTTACTTCACCTTTTGTTCCAGTGTGCTGAGCCCTGAAGGAAAGGATCAAGTCGGCAAAAAAAGAGAGTAGTCGGCGCATCGCCGAGAAGTTCCGTAAAGCAATACCATGTCGCCCAATGACCCAGAGCACAACGATGTTGAAGGCTGGTGCAAGACAGCGATGAACTACACCAAAAGGTGAATCACCGAGTTGATCGACGATTTCGACTTACGACGCCGAATGATCCGCTGCAGCACAAATCTGTGAAAACTATAAATATTAGTTAGAGTTGTAGTTTTAAGAGTCGAACAATTATTATAATTTTCATATAGAATAGTACTTTTTGATATTTTTGTTCTAAATTTGAGAGGGTTTTGAAGACTTGAAGATCCAAAGGGTTTCATCTTCAAGATTTGGATTTGGGTCTCTTCGATTCATCAATTTTGGCATGTATCAAGACTTAAATCTTCATATCCAGTTGAATGCGAGCTCAATTTGGTATAAATTTCTATCTCTTATACATGTGTAGCTAAAACCCCCAATTCTTGGGGTGTGATTTAGCGAATATGGGTTAAGATAATTGTTGGGTCTTGCTTGTTGATAGTTTAATCGTAGTTTTATTGTGATTTCGTTTAGTAGTTATGCATGAATTTAATGAATTTGTAATTGCAAATACAAGTTTATTTATGTGTTTTCGACTTGCGAGAGAGAGAGGTCGTAAAACTAAAACTACTAAATTGATGGCCGGTGGGAGTGGGTCGACATGAGGTTCAGCTCGAGAGAGTGAATCCTAGTCTCATTCCCACACACTCAGCTCGAGAGAGTAAGTTAAGGCGTAGGCTGGTCTTCATACGGCAAATAGGTGTCTGAGAGGAACGCATTTGAAACGGGGTAAGTTGCTCGAGAGAGAGCTTATCCCCCTTAAAGTTTAGCCTAGTCACAATTATTCTATGAATCTTCTATCGAAAGCATGTACCCAATAATCTAGCTTAACCCATATTCCCATCACATCCCAAGGATCCCCTCTCATTACATAGAAATCCTTGTTTATTTTATTGTTTTTACTTACTAGTGACAAAACCCCATTGTTAATTGACACTCTTGTGTCCCCCTTTAATTTACAATGTTTTTAATCGTTAATGTCTTTAGCTACGACTAGTTAGAACTAATTTTTATTTTTCTATTAATTCTCAAAACCACTCTCTTGGGAACGATCTCAACCCTTGGTTGGGTTACTAAACTATTGTATGATCGTAGACACTTGCATCGGAAGTCGAGTCTTGATTACACAAACATCAAAATGGCGCCGCTGCCGGGGAGTGGTGTTATTTAGGACTTCTTCGTTAAGTAGAATTTATGTTTTTAATAGTTGTAGTTTTACTAATTTTATTTTTAGTTTTGTTTTTCTCTAAGTTGTTGTATGCAGAAACCCTGAGCATAGATGAGGGAAGTGGTGGCATATTAGCTGAGGTGAACCAAGAAGTCGAGGGTGACTTCAAGTTAGTTGCACTGGTAACTCAGCTGAACGACTTGGCCACCAAAATCTCAAAGGTGGAAAACCAGTGCAAAAGTTAGGGAAGGTCCATACCCCATCATGTGTGACAAAAGTCTAGAGATAGAGAGAGAAATCATGTTGAGGATACACTACAAATCTTTCTCCAGAATATCACCAACCAAGATTGAGTGTTAGAAGATATGAATGAGAATATTAAAGTGTTGAATCAAATGATTGGATCTCACACTAGATCGATCCAGCTGATCAGAATACTCATGAGTTTTGCAGTACCTCATCTCTACCCAAATGATCTATTGGGGTTACCTAGTGACACTAGTGCTAACCCCAATAATGGAGAGTGAGTAAAGACTCACGTCGAGCCACGGCGTTAAATATGGTGCTTCTTGGGAGGCAACCCAAGGTTTTAGATGCTTTAATTTGTTTTTATAAATAATGGTGTGTAAGTGTTGTAGGTTTAAAAGCTGAAGGTGTCGAAAAAAGCAGTTCGGTGTGTCGTCGACCAGGTCGGCGACTTCGATTTAGACCGCCGTTTGAACCCTCACTTTGACTGAAGGTCCTGTAAAACTCGGCGAGCCAAATGACCACTCGGCGTATCGCCGAGTGGATCAGCATATGTGACTAACGTCGCCGAATGGGCGCGAACTGGACAATTTAAAAAGACCAAGAGTCTTAAAATTTGAAATTCTTCACTTTCCCTCACTCTTAAACCTCCCAAACTCGCACCAAGGTAGTGTTTTCCTTATTTTAAGCATTTTACTAGTATTTTGGTTGATTGATTTGTGCTCGGAGTTGGATTTCTTTGCTGCCTAGCTTTCCAATCAAGTTTTAATCGGCACAAAAGGTTGGTTTCTGAATCTCGATCTTACATTTGAAAATTTTACACTTATTTACTATGTTCGTATCGTATTGATATGTTCTGGGCCTCTTTAATAGGATTAGAATGCTTAAATGCCTATTTTAATTTGAAAATTTTTCCCGTATTATTTGATTGTCAAATACCCGTATTTTTTGTGATTTTTAATGAATTGGGTTGTGATTGCGTGTCGTTAGATTGACTGGGTAAAGTCTGAGTAGCCCATATTTGCGCTAAATGTCAAAAATTTGCTCAAAGATAGAGTGGGTGACACCACTCTTAAGAGCAAATATCGTCAAATGGCCAAATTAGGCAAATTCGGGAGAAATCTGAGTATCCCAAGGAAATGGATAGTGCGGGTCTTGTTTGAATTTCGTTAGTGCATGCTTTGATTTTTTTTTTGGGGGTTTGCGGGATTGAATTCGAGAAGGTGGATTGAAAATGGGCACGTTGGGCCATTTGGCGAGCTAGGTCGAGCTCGCCGAATTGTTCGGCGGTTTATCCAATGTCTCCATCTCGCCCTTAATATCGTGTCAAATTGGATGTTTGAGTCTATAACTTTCGGCGAGAAGCCATGGGTCGCTGAAAGCACTCGGTGACTCACAGAAAGTACTCTTGATCGCCCTTTGTATGATATTTTGACCCCCTAATGCACTGTAACTTTCAGCGGGCAAGCCCATGCTCACCGAAAGTAGTCGGCAATTCGCCGAAAGGACCTTCCCATCGCCGACTTACTATAATTTGAAGCCAATCCTTTTGATGAGCCCGAGTTAGCTCGCCAAAGAGGTTCCGCAACTCGTTGATCCACTTGGTGAGTCTTCCTACAGTAGATTGCATGTGCTTCTATTTGATTTTTCCCCTAACTTTTCCCAATCTTTTGCAGATATGGTACGTACAAATCAAAATATGCCACCCAAGAAAGCAGCAAAGGGCATTAATATAAACGATGGGGTTCAAATCCTCCAAAGAGAGGAAGAGAAGAAATCCCACCGGGAGACAAAGGCAAAAGGAAGAAACAGCAAAGAAAGGAGTAGCTATTGAGACCCAATTTGAGTGGTCTGAGCCTGAAGATGATCAACCCTTTATTCACCGACATAATAGGCTCTGAAATAGACCTCAACCCACACCCACCAGAGTTTCATCAGCTGCAGCTCCTCCTGAATCTGATCCAGTGCCAGCTCAGCACCCCAATGACTCCTGCACTCCCTATCATTCCTCCAGCTAGACTACTGAATAGGTTAAAAGGTGAAGGGGTATGAACTATCATAGAAGAAAAGCTTATATCTATGAAGGGCATAGAAGGCAAATATCTCAATGTTATGGACACCCTCTGCTACCATGAGTTTAAGCAATTCACAAGACCCCGAGGTCCTTACATTCCTTCCTGGGTTAGGGAATTTTACACAGCCTATGGTGAGTTGATGCCCAAGAACAAGAAGATGGCAAGTGAGTTTAGACCGGTGAAGTCGGTCATGGTCAGAGGCAAGACGGTTGAGTGCCACAGCGAGCATATTAATAGTGTGTTGGGTAGACTACTGCACTCGGTACTTTCTTATGAAATGTTACCTGTTGTTCAGTCCGTAGAAGATTTGAAGGGTTGGTTAGCTCCGATTATTTCTAACACCACCCCGAGGTGGATGGATGCAGGGGATCCTATTGAGAAGAGGGACTTGAACATTGCTACCAGGTTCTGGTTTGGCTTCATCAGCAACACTATCATGCCATCCCAGAATGAGTCCATATTGCATCATTCTAAGGTAGCTTGCCTTGGTTCTATCATGGCCAGGAGGCACATTGACTTGGGGCTGCTGATTTCATAGGAGATGGCCATGAGAGCGAAACAGAAGCTGACGTCTCTGCCTTTTCCAGTTATGGTCACTGAGTTATGCTAGCGAGCTAGAGTACCTCATGACACTACGAGGGATGTTGAGGTCATCCCGTCTTCTGCCACCGATATCCGGTGTATTGAGGCCGAGTTTACATGAGAGAAGGTTGACAGGAGGAGAACAGCTCCAGCAGACACTTCTTCAGAGGTCAATTTTGACTCATTACCAACAGAGGCATCTTCTCTTGCTCCGACTTCTGAGCCATTAGGTACATCCACTTATTCCTCTTCTTCGCAGGCGCCAGGTGTTTCATCACCCTCCCAGCCTGCCAGGATTACTGAGGCCATGATCCTGAAGATGGGGCGTTTAGCCCAATCAGCTGATACACGAGCGGCCCAACTCGAGAGGTCCATTCTAGGGATGATCGAGAGTGTCATACTTGTTGCACTCACCCCACTTCAAACTTCTGTTGATGCTTTAACGGTGAGAGTCACAACTTGTAAAAGCAGACAAGGGAAGTCTTCTGAGGTTTCGACTTTAAAAGCCGAAGTAGCAGATCTTAGGAAGGATGTAGACTATCTAAAGTCTACCGACTTCTGTTCATTAATAGAGAAGGCAGACGACCTGGACGCTCCTGAGACCTCGAGGATCCCTGCGGCTACCACCGGAGATGTGCAGAGGGGTGGTACAACAGATGATGATTTAGATGCAGGGACAGATGAGGAGCTACTAGCAGCACCTGAGGAGGAGATGGTAGAGAGCCGAGAAGAGAGCACATTCAGAGATTTGCCAAATCTTGTGGGGATAGTTGTGCAGCCGGCGATCCAGACACCGCTGACTGAGACATCCAAAGCAGCTCCTAGCAGACCTGGAACTGCAATTCCTCTTGAGGCTACTCCGGGCACTGATGCCCATATTTAGATTGCTAAATCAGGCACTGAGACCCCGACAGATGGAGAGACTGCATAGATAGGACTTTTCCTTACCTCCCTCTCTATTTTATATGCTTTTACTTTTGGATACTTTTATTTGCATTTGAGGATAAATGTTTTGGTTTGTGGTGGGGTGAGGCCTATACCTTTTGTATGCTACTTTTGTTTATGTTTCGTGTATATATTTGGGCTGTCCTGTTTAAAATTGTGTTAATACTGCTTTTCTGTGAATATTTGAGCTTATGGCTCTTCTTTTTTATTTTATATTGCAAAATGATTTTGACCCTTCCGAAAAACTTTGAATTTTTCGCACAATAAAGCCACCCTTTATATGCTCGTGAATGTGGCTGTTCCTTGGCAAATTTGAGTCTCAGTTTCAATCAATACTGATGACTTTAATAGTGCTTAAATCAAACTAACATGAATGTATGGCTACGATGAGGCCAAATGAAGTTGCATAGACAATATGTGAACTCTTTGCATCTCGTTGTGATTAGCCATTTATCAAATCGATTCTCTTGTAATGACCGTTGCACACTAGCAAAAGTGTGGAGTCTTGTTTGACTTAAGTGTCGATGTCTTGTCTGATAAGCTTACCTGGAACCATGCATGACAACACCTAGAATTTGCCTTGTTGGTCTGGTTGACTAAGTAAGACTTTCTCTTGATATGATCTTAGGCAACTTCGAAGAGTGTGAACCAATTTGACTTTTGTGACCTACCTTGTGAGCGTGTGATTCTCTCTTGAACACCCTTTGAGCCTTACCTTTTTTGGAAGAAACTTGATGAAAACTAGACCTTTCTTAATCCATTACCTATAATCCTCTTGAATTGTGGTTAATTGAATAGCCAAATTAGGCCAAAATCCTAAGTTGGGGGTGTGGTGAAAAAAAAGAAAAAGGGAAAGTCAAGAAGTGCAAGGAAAGTCTCCTTTACCCTATGGTGTTGAGAAAAATGGAACCCTTCCATATAAAAAAAAAAAGAAAAAGAAAGAGAAAGAGAAAAAGAGAAGAAAAGAATAAAAAAAAAAAAAGAAAGTTGTGGAATAAAGTACCAAAGAAATAGGGTTCTGAACAAACCATGGGAAGTGAATAATAGGATGGCCTATGATGCACTAATGAAAATAATGAAGGAAAAAGAAAGGAAGTGTTGAGAGCACCACATTTCGTGAGGATAAAAGTCACTGAGCCTAAATAATCATACTTTTACACTCAGCCCCATTACAAGCCTTGTTAAGACCTTTGTGATCTTGAGACAGTCGAAACAAATGTTGATTGGAAAATACAGGCAAATCTATGGGTGAAAGCATGCATTGTGTTCATCTTTGTGAGTGTGAGCGTTGTATTTGATTCCTGAACTTTAAATTGATTATACCTTTGCGTATGAAAATGGAATCATCATTTGTGTGAGGGCATTCGAAGGATTTTGTTGAGCTTGAACTTACATTTTAATCAAGTATTGCGAGCTTGAGAATCTTTGGTAATGGTGTGTCACAACTTGAATCTTTGAGTACACAATTGATCCTTGCATAAGTAAATTGAGTCTTGTTGTGTACATTCATAATTGAGTCTTGTGTAGCATTGTTTGAGACATCCTTGTTGAACTGTTGAACTTGAGTTTTACTTGAGGACAAGCAAAAGTTTAAGTTGGGGGTGTTGATAAGTCCACAAATTGGACTCATTTAGGGCTATATTTTAATAGAAATTGTGTCCTCAAATGCTTATTTTATCTCAATATCTGATGAAAACCCTTAAGTTTTAGGTATTTGAAGTTAGAAGGAAAGCATGGACACTACGTCGCAAAAAAGAACGAAAAGGCTGAAAATAATGAAGAAATGAAGGCCTGAGGATCACCGTGTCCACTTGGTGAGTTGCCGAAGGGTCTTACTTCGCCTTTTATTCCAGTGTGTTGAGCCCTGAAGAAAAGGATCAAGTCGGTGGAAAAAGGGAGCAGTCGGCGCATCGCCAAGAAGTTCCGCAAAGCAGTACCTCACGCAATGACCCAGAGCAAGACGATGATTAAAGTTGGTGCAAGACGGCGATGAACTACACCAAAAGGTGAATCGCCGAGTTGATCGGCGATTCCGACTAATGACGTCGAATGATCCGCTGCAGCACAAATCTGTGAAAATTATAAATATTAGTTAGAGTTGTAGTTTTAAGAGTCGGACAATTATTATAATTTTATATAGAATAGTACTTTTTGATATTCTTGCTTTAAGTTTGAGAGGGTTTTGAAGACTTGGAGATCCAAAGGGTTTCATCTTCAAGATTTGGTTTTGTGTCTCTTGGATTCTTCAATTTGGCATGTATCAAGACTTAAATCTTCATACCCAGGTGAATGCGAGCTCAATTTGGTATAAATTTCTATCTCTTATACATGTGTGGCTAAAAACCCCAATTTTTGGGGTGTGATTTAGCAAATATGGGTTAAGATAATTATTGGGTCTTGCTTGCTGATAGTTTAATCGTAGTTTAACTGTGATTTCGTTTAGTAGTTGTGGATGAATTTAATGAATTTGTAGTTGCAAATACAAGTTTATTTATGTGTTTTCGACTTGCTCGAGAGAGAGGTCGTTAAACTAAAACTACTAAATTAATGGCCGGTGGAAGTGGGTCGATATGAGGTTCAGCTCGAGAGAGTGAATCCTAGTCTCATTCCCACACACTCAGCTCGAGAGAGTGAGTGGGTTAAGGCGTAGGTAGGTCTTTATGCGGTAAGTGGGTGTCCGAGAGGAACTTATTTGAAATGGGGTAAGTTGCTCGAGAGAGAGTTTATCCCCCTTAAAGTTTAGCCTAGTCACAATTATTCTATGAATCTTCTATCGAAAGCATGTACCCAATAATCTAGCTTAACCCGTATTCCCATCACATCCCAAGAATCCCCTCTCATTACTTAGAAATCCTTGTTTATTTTGTTGTTTTTACTTACTAGTGACAAAACCCCATTGTTAATTGACACTCTTGTGTCCCCCTTTAATTTACTATGCTTTTAATCGTTAATGTCTTTGGCTACGACTAGTTAGAACTAAATTTTATTTTTCTATTAATTCTCAAAACCACTCTCTTGGGAACGATCTCAACCCTTGGTTGGGTTACTAAACTATTGTACGATCATAAACACTTGCATCGGAAGTTGTTTCTTGATTACACAAACATCACATACCTCAAAAGAAACAAAGTTCTTGGCTAAAATCCTCAAAACTCGATGAACGCTTGAAACTTTTCTTCTTTTCTCCTCTTCAACTTTGTCCTAATCTTCTAAAAGCTTTTGGAATGTTTAGAATTGACTTAGTTTGATTAGACCCCTTGACTTGGGTAGGTAAAACGTGTTAGGCCAGTGGGATAAGGAAAAGACCAAAATACCCCTCCTTAAAATGGATGAAAATGCCTATATTAGAGAGGCTTCACTCAAATGGGCATAACTCCTTCATCCAAACTCGTAATTTAGAAAACTCGACGGAGTTGGAAAGAGGACTAGAGGACCTTCGATTTGATACCCCACGGCCACCTAACTTGTAAGACACCATGGTTCTTTCGCATAATATGCATATCATTGCATGAGTGTATGAGGTTTATAAGACTTGGTGTATCATTTCAGTAGAATAAGGTTATAAAGGGGAGGTAGAAAATCAAAGAATTAGACTAAAGGTATGGGTCAAGGATGCCCTTAAACAAGTTCGAGTTAAAGAATGTCTCTTTTAACACCCCGCCCGTTCAGAAGGTTCAAGTTATCCAGTACCTTTGGGGTAAGACAAAGAGTGACTTATATTCTAAAAAGAATGTCTTATTAGGTGATAAAGTCACCCAATGATCGTAAGTTAAGTTTTAAAGTCAAGCAAGTTGGGAAATAAAAAGTCCGCAAAAGTTAGAGTAAGTTTTTGATAAACTTTCTGAAATTTGGGTTAAATGTCTCGGAGCTTTTCTCACAATCTATAAAGCTTTAGAAGAACGCCCAATATACCAAATCGAAAGTCTACAAGTCTAGTTTCCAACGCACTGAACCATTTGTCCATACGACTTCAGAATTGAGAGATATTCAGATTTTAGTGAGACTGCACAAAGAGGCACGTAAAGGTGGGCCCCTAGCCCCTATGTCGGTTTAGCTTTATAAGATTTGATTTCCCTTCGTTTTATCTCATTTTTTTCGACCAAATAAGAAGTAAATTGTCCTAAATCCTCTCTAAAGGTTATCCTATCAGCCAAACAAAGATCTACAAGATTTCAACGTGGTTTCACTCTCGGAACGCTCAAAGGGATTGTGTCACTTATTTCCTTCTCGTTGGTTGTGACTTGAAGGATTCTTCATGGGGAATGAGTCTCGGTTTTTAAGTGGTATTGATGTTGTTTGGAGGTAATAATTATCACCCTTCATTTTATTGAGTGAGTCAAAGTTATAGCTACGCTATATAAGCAAGAAGACGAATAGACGGCTGGAAAATCGTATTTGGATAGTTATGTGATGTTGGACTGTTTTGAAGTATTTTCTGATGTTGTTGTTGCTGGAATTTTTTTAAATGTTTTGTATGTGTGTGATTCTGTTGATATGAGTCTGGAAGAGAAGAAAAAATATAGATGGGTATTTAATTGTAAGATAAGTTAGTGTAACGTTGGTTCTATTATTGAATTGGAATTTTTAAATTGTTTCTTCTTCGTTCAACGTCTTGTGTTTAAGGAGATTGTTTGTTATTGACAAGACATGCTAAAATACTATAAGCTCCATCAAGTTTAAGTTAAGGTTCTGCTCTTTTAACCTCTTATTGCTTATGAAGAGAGAGACATGATTCCAAATGTAACTATTGGACGAACTCACATGATGGTGATCAGAATCGGTGAGTTCGAGTAATTATGGTTATATTGAGCAATTATAGGACTGTATTACATATATTTTTTCTGGCTTTAATGGTTTGAAGACTCGTGCTTAGGATTTGGTTGTGGTTATTTTGGGGTTGGAAAAGAGGGGTGTGGCGATACGCCGAGTTTTTATTATTATGCATGCATACTCTATTTGGTTGTTGTTGACTATTGCATATGTCTCCACTTGTTAATAGCTGCTGCAAAAATGTATGTTATGTCATTAATTTGGAGTTGTAATTTGGAGAAAAAAATGTAATGAAGCATACACTTAAAAAGGGTTCAGCGACCTAATCACTCTGCTAGTAAACTCTAAATTGCTACTTACCCTGACGTATTAATATTCTATCTGTAATGGTTGTGTGACATGATTTCATGTAGATTACATACTCTAAGGAAGGGGTACAGTCCGCATTAACACCACAAGACCCAGAATTGGGGTATGTTAAGGCTAAGTGTTACTTCCTTTGAGCATGAATTTTAGAATCCTAAATCGTCAAAGGTTGTTTTACTATTCTTTTGTTAGAAAGACCTTCTGTGAAGGGCATTGGGATTGTAGCTGACGTATTTTTGTGACTCCATTATGTTGATATTCCACATGTTCGGTTATATAGGTTACTCGACGTCTATGTATCATTTTGTTGATTCCCTTGACTATAGGTCCATGTGTATATATTATTATTCTTCTTTAGGTGTGGTAACTTATAAATATCAGGGAAGAACATTAAGAGTTTGAAATCAGTCCTCTTTCCTGGCTAATTTCTTTTTTTTTGAAAAATATAAAAATAATATGTCGATTTACAAAACTCTTAAATGTAACTCATATGTTTAAACTACTAAAGGACGTGTTTTTTTTTTTGGAAATACTTTCTTTTACAAATTACTAAGGAAACATATATAAAAACTAAGTGAAGCACCTTAAGATCTTTATGAACATCCTTAAGTTTAAGTTACCTTTCTTTATTTTACTTAAGTGTTTTAGCTTAATCTATAAGCATATGGTTATACGAGATATTTACATGTGATACGAAAGTGATTACGAGATTATGAGGACAAGAGTACCAACGTTCCAGGATTGGCAACATGATGAAGGTATCATAAATGCATTACAAATCCATGTCATGGCTTGCTATGCATTCTACTCCTGAGCTATAATCAGAAGGTGTGGGCCCTATTGCCAATATATATACGTATGAGACACAGATGGCCACAAGTTGGCGAATATGACGCTTGTTCGCTACCGGAGGGCACCACTATTGCTAGCACTTGGTTGGGTATGACATGCATTTTCATCTATATATATATATATGTATTCACAACATATGATTATGGAGCATACCATGCATATTTAATTTATATAAGGTAGGATGTCAGCCATGGAGGCTATCAGAGTTTATGTTTCAGGTGGTATCTTTATTACCCTTTCTATAGCATTTACTTATGATTTTATTTCCACCTTACATACCAGTACATTTTTATCCGTACTGACGTCCCATTGCCTGAGGACGCTACATTTTTGTTTCATGTGTGCAGGTCCATGTAGGGATTCTTATTGGCCCCTCCACTGGGATTCGGGGTTCAGCTGTGAGTTGTAAGCTCCACCTCTTCTTGGAGCTTTCATAGGATGTTTACTTTTTTTGTGAAGTTTGGGTATAGTCGGGGCCTTGTCTCGACCAATTCTTATGACACTCATAAAGGCTATTGTGGACATAGTATTCTGGGTTTCTTTCTGCATCTTCCAGTTTCAAGCCACATAGGCTTGGCATGTATAGATAGATATGTTAGTATGTGTGTATGCCCTCAATTCCAGCCTCGTCGGCCAACTAGTACTTTATTTTTTTGGCTTGTCTACCTTTGTCTATATGAGTTGTTATTCAGGTTATGACCCTAATGGTCAAGGCTTAATATTTTAGATGTTATGCTGCCCGGCCTTTTAGGCCCACAGTTGAGTCAGTTGGTATGTTTCAGTGGCTAACTCAATTGCATAAGGTGTCGAGTGCCAGTCACGCCTTCCCTAGTTCGGGGCATGACATAACTCATTATGTGCTGAAAGTTATGGTCGTTTGAAGTTGACTAAAGAATAATCTCATAGAGAAACTCAATTGGATGGAAAGTTTTCAACTCAACTTTATGCTAAGGAATTTTAGTGACCTTAACATCTAAGAAAATTTAGAATAATCACTCCGTGAAATCTTATTCACAAACGAAGCATGATTCGTGTCTTTAACTTTAAAAAGTATGGGGTGTTACACACCCAAACTCTGTTGTAAGCCATATTGTACAAGTTAACTCGGTAGGAGCCTATAAGCCTCAAGATCCACATCGAAGGTCCTTCTAGACCAAACTCGATGTTCTAAAGCTAACAGAACCATTAGAATTTCATTTTGAGGATGTCTACCAAAAGTTTTGACCGAAGTCTACCGTTGAAGTTTCGAAAGCTTCAAAATACGTCAACTTGCACAATATCAAAACGAACGTCCATGTGATGGAACTGTCACTAATAGCAAGTCATAAATGACTTGGGATCACTATAGAAAAGTTCTAAACGCCGAAAAGAACACAATTTAGAGGAAATGATGTGGAGGGTCATTACAGTTTTATCCTCTTTGAGGTAAGTTAAGTCATGACTTACTCTTTGTAGGCTTTTCTTGGTTGATAGCTTATTGTATAAAGAATTTTATGGATTGGGAGAAATGATTTAATTGAAGTATTGGAGAAATGATCGTTATTGTGAAGTCTAAGATATGTTTAAGTTGATAGATTCAATGTGACTTGACATCTATACTTGTTTAGTACTACATTATTTTTTCAAGTATTATGTTGCATTATTTAGCTAGATGGGCACTATGTTGAAAGAAATCTACTTGATTAATATAGGCATAATGCATAAATATGCCATTTAACTTGGTCTTATTTCACATTTATACCCTCTAACTTTGGGTGTGCACAAATAGACACTTAAACTTGTATAAAGTTGAACAAGTAGACACATGAGTCCTATGTGACATGATACACATAGGACACCACGTAGGACGCAAATTGCCATGTAGGATGCCACATAGGATGTGTGTGTTTATTTGTTCAATTTTATACAAGTTTAAGTGTCTAGTTGTGCACACTCAAAGTTGGAGGACATAACTATAAAATGAGGCAAAGTTAAATGACATGTATTATGTCATTAATATAATATGTCCTAGATTGACACCCTGTTGAAAGAATTTGTTAAGGTTTTGTGGCGTAAATGGACATTATATTGAAATCAATCTTCTTAGTTGATAAAATGTGGCATGAGGACATTGTTTTTAGCGCGTTTTTTTTATCATACGAAGTCGTGTCATATTCTAATCCATGATGATCTCCTTTCATTCTGAGGCCCAACTTCTTTTATTGTTGTTTGTGTCTTATTTACTTCATAAACAACTTATATATCCATAATGACACTTTTGTTAGTCGATAACACTTGTACACATGGCACTAATTCTTGGGTTAGCTTGTTTATAAAGTTACAATATTTATGAAAATTATTTTGGATTTTATTATTTTGAAATCATTTACATTACATCTATGATGTTCTTTATGAGTTTTCTACAGGAAATGTTGGCTTACCTAAAACAAAGAATAGGGTATCTGTCATCACAACCCCAGTTTTGGGTCGTGACATATAATGCATTATTAGTGTATGACGTTCTCCCATTATTAGTAGGGCTTCTCTTCCATGGCCTCAATTAATTTTGTATTACGTTATATTGTATTACTATATGCCTTTCTCATAACACAACAAAAAAAATATTTTTTCTTTTAATGTGTAAATGATAGCACTACAAAAAAGATGTATATCTACATAACCATCTTGAATCCAACTAAAGAACGAATAATTTTATGTATCCTATGGTAGAAGAAACTGAAATATAACTCTACAATTGAAGATTAGAGTTTCATGCTTATAAAGTATTGTAAAATCAAGCACAAAATAATAATGTAATGATTAAAATAGGAGAAACAATACACCATAACTTTCTATTTCATACACCAAACCTCAAGACTTATACTATATATGACATAATGATGGTTATAAAGTTACCTTAAACATAACATAAATTATTAACCATAGAGATCATGAGCAATATTATGGAGGTGTGGACGGTCACAGAGGTATGAGATTGTTATTTACATAGGAATTAGACAATAGAATTATTGAACATCCAGTCAGAGATGTATCCAAGATTTTAAGATAACGGGTGCACTATTACAAAAAGGGTGGATCTAAGATTTAAATTTGATCAATTTCACCTTTAGGTTCTTATCACTGAAAATTATTAAATATTATTTATTTATTTATTTATTGCGTCGAAGGTATTGAGATCGACTGAACCCATTGATTGTATGTTATATCATCCAGTACTACTAGTTTTATTGTACACATTTGGTTTAATTATATTAAAATAATTATAGTGCCAAATAAATTAGGAATTTTCAATGTGACAAATTTGAAAATTTTGAAAGATTAAAGCTATATATAATAAGTGCTATCAATAACCACTTAGAGATGTGTTATCCAATTTTAGAAAGAAAAATAAAACAAGGTAGATATAAGATTCAAATCTCTAACCTCACTTAGAGAGGTGCACTCAATCATCATTATATTATATGATACTTCGAGTGTGGGTTCACACATCTATATTTAAATATTTTTTTAAAATAAAACACTACTATATATAATTTCGAGAGGGACATGGGTTCATGTGAACCGGGTGACCCCCTCCTGCATATGCCATGCATCCAGTAATAATAATACAATTGGCTTCTTATAAAGAGATTTGTGTACCATATTAAGATTATTATATTTTACTTCTTTACCAAAATAATATTGATAATTACATTATAGTAAAAGATAAAACTAACTACGAAGCAATGGAAAAACCAAATTAAAGATAATACATTTTTAATATTGATTTAGATAATTTTAAAATAAATTACAATATATGAATATTGAATCTTAGCAGACTCTCTTTCATAAAATTAGTCATGTGTGTAAATTAAATTTAAAGGTTTGTCAACAAAAATAGTGACATAAATGATTAGGAGATTTTGAGCCTATGATTTTGCAGTGGCCTCCCTTGCAAAGATTATCACACGTTGTATCATCATGAGAGCCTGAAACACATCTTCCAATGTGGTTATCAGTGGAACATTCCAAACCATCTCCTTGGACCGAATCTGAAATTCAAATTTGATTGTAGATTATTTTATATGAAGCTTCAAAATATTCTAACATAAGGTACAAAATATAATATGGAGAAAATAAATATATAAGTGTATTATTTGAATTTTCCCCAAAATTGAGAAAGATTTATTTGCATTATCTTGTAACTTCAAATAATCACTTTCCACGTTCATTTTCTAGTAAAATGTATCAATCTTTACTAATAAAATGTAACATTTATATGCAAAAGATGTTGACCTTTTGACACTACATGTGTCATTGGTTTGGGTCTGTTTTCACTATAGGACAACCAAACTTACTAAGTTGGTTTTTCAAATATTGGAACCAAACCAAATCAATTAAGCAATTTCTTTTATTTCTTTGATTTTGTCGATTAATTTGTTGTTTTTACTGATCTTTTAAAACTATATAATATTATATTTTCAGTTTATTCTGTACATGAAGCAAACTCGTGAATTTATCAAAGTAAAAACTATATATCGAGCAAGACAATAAAAACAGATATTGAATTACTATAAAGTCAAACACCACAAATCAATATTACAAAAAATAACTTGTACTTTAATTTCTTAAAAAGAAATATGCATTTGTTTAATTATAATTCTTATATAGGTATTTTTATAGTCAGTTTGGTTCTACCATTTCAATTTTGTTTTTTTAAATGTTTTAAAAACCTAATAAAATGTTATCAATTTTGAGAATCTAAACCAAACTATATAAAAAAAGTGTATATTTTAATCTCCAATATATTTTGATTTTATTTTAATCTCTTTCATAAACATCCCTACTTAGTTATTATTGGTCAATTGTAGATAAGTGGGAGGAAATGAAGTACCTGAGATAAGGAACACAATGAAAAGGTCACCATAAAGAATTTTTGAGATGCTAGACTTTGTCATTTTATTCAATATTTATTTTGAGTGTAACACCCCGAAAATTTCTTAAGTTAAGACTCGAACCATTCTTCATTTACTTGTAGGGTCATATAGGGTGATTCATAAATTATCCATACGTGTAAAGGTAAATTCTTTAGTGTGGGAATGATTTGGATATGAATTAAGGTCACTATAATCCCCTAACACAAAGTAGAGTTGAAAGTTTCCTTATCGATTAAGTTTTGATATAAGATTCTACTTGGGTCAACTTCAAACGACCAAATCTCTTAGAATATAAAGAACTATGTGGCCCATAACCTATCAAATTAAAGGTATTTGAATCTACTTTCCAACGCCACAAATTTCGCATCAATCCTATTTTTGAGTAAAAAGTTATGACCATTTTAGTAACTGATAAAGTGTAGTGACGAAATTGCCGACGGGAAAACATTAAAAATGGTCTTTTACCGCCAAAGAATGCCCTAAACTAATTTCATTTCTTGACTAATTAAAGACCCAAACCAATCAGATTTTCATCTCTTATATCATCATTCTCTTCTCTCTCAAACCCTAAGACAAAACCCTAAGGAAAAATCAAAGTAGAAGACTCCATTCAAGATTTTTTCGATCTTTTTCAAGATTCTTTCAATCTTCTTCAATGTAAGTCCTTCTCCAAGAATTTCATTCTTTCTAACTCAAATTCCTTCATACAATTATGAATCACTAATGAAAATCATAATTCTTGGTCATAGAGATTTCAAGAAACTAATTCAAGAATCTCAAGAAAGGTTTTCTTGATTGTTTACCTTCAAGCTAGGGTTTCAAGACTTCTAATCAAGATTCTTCAAGAACCTTGTTCTTATAGTTATGTAAGGCTATCATAGTGTTGGACTAGTTCGTCCTCATGCCCTACATCTACTTTCAAATGAGTAAAAGAGAAATCTATGATTCTACCCCTAGATTTGAGTATTCATGAGATAAGTTGATTTTGAGTTCTTGAATTCCTTATTCTTTTGAAATTCTATTCCTAAGTATTGAGTTTCTATATTTTTATTGAGATTCTTGACTTGATTTGTTCATGTCTATAATTCAGCATGAATCCTATTTTGAGTTATAAATCTAGAGAAGTTTTTCAAAGCCAACACTTGAGTTTTAAACTGAGTATTTGAGGAAGTAAAGATGAGTTTTGAGAAAAAGTTTAAAGGTTCTATTTCATAAAGACTTAAGAGTTTCTAATGTTATTTTATTCATATATATATGCATATACATATGAACCTATGTTAAATATTGGACTTGAAAGATAGTTCATAAGTGTATGTTTTCAAGAAGGTAAACATGTCTCATGTTTTGAAAAGTATTTCAAGTAATTTTAGAAGTCCATTCTTTGTAATGGGTGAACTGAGCACAAAGTTATTTTAATTATTTTGGGAGTAGTATCGAGCACCAAGTTGGGTTAGAGTCTTTTATGATTCGGAAATCCCATAGAATTACGTAGCCAGCGTAGAATATGATAGCATTGATTCTTCATGCGACTCCTCACTGCCTCTGAGAAGGCCAATTAGATGGATCCATAGTCACGATATCATTCTATACCCCCGGTAAGGTATAGGATGGACCCTTGCAACGTGCGGCGGGATGTTGTATCATTGCTAGGCTCATAGTAATGGTTGTCGGATAGAGAAACTCTCCATAAGTAAAGTATATTATTTTCATGTTGCTTTCATTGTATATTTTATTGTAAAGCTTAAATGGTTTTCACTTCATGTATTGATTCAGTTGAGTTACTTTCAGTCATTCAGTTTAGTTATTTGTTTACTCAGCTATATTACATACTCGTACATTCCATGTACTGATGTCATTCAACATGTATCCTTTTTATGATGCAGATATAGGTGTTCATGATTATCAACAGGCGCTTCGTTAAGATCACTCTGCACTTCAATTAGCTTTGGTGAGCCTTCTTGTATTCCAGAGGACTTCACAATTACTTTCCAGTTAGTAGTTTTGAGGTGTCGTGGGTCTTGTCCCGACATCCTTTCTTAATAGTAAAGGCTTCATAGATAGACAGTTTTAGAGAGTATTTCAGTTTTCAGATACTTTATTTAAACTTATGTTTGAGATTCAATAAACTATTTTTAAACGTTTCTTTCAATTTGATGCTTATGTATGCTCAAGTTAGTCTTTCGCTTGTAGTCAGCCAGGATGAGGGTTTATTTAGGGACCAACAATGGTTCTTGAGTGCCGACCACGTCCAGGGTGTAGGCTCAGGTCGTGAGATTGAGGTTATGAAATATGTCTCTAATTAGTAATTCTTTCAATTAATTTATAGATGAGGTTTTAGAATACTTATGAAAATTTACTGTTAGTTCCATTCTATATTTATTTGTGTCTACGGGAGTTTTATGGTATATCATTTACTTTTAAAGATCATTTCATGAATTTTACTTATGCGTCTCATGTTTAGTTTAGATAAATTGATTTTAAACTTTTATATCGTAATATATATAAATATATCTAGAGATATATATTCTACAAAATGTTGATTGTAATTATATGTAATGTTTCTAAATATGATGTCATATATTTGGAATAATTGCAGACTAAAAAAGGTGTCACTATTGAACTGGAAAAAAAGGCGCCGAGACAAGACCCTATGCGACCTGACTATTCTATTGCAGTGACTAAAAACCAAATCAATTGAACTAGCTAAACTGGAGCCCTCCTAAATATATGAGAACTCACAAAAAAAGTTGATTGAAAGAGGTCCTACTGAAGTGCATGCTGACTATCACGAACACTTGAATCACCATCACTTAAAGATGCAGCTCCAAAATGATGCTACTACATGGAATGTATGGTATGTAAAATAGTTGAATGAAACAACTGGTTAACTGAATTAAGAATGTAACTCTAAAAGTAGATGATGAGATGGATAACTGAAAAGTAAAACATGCAAGCGTACTTTTAACATCAAAACTTTACAACTAAATATTCATGCAACAATAGTAATGTAGAAAAATTTCACA
Source organism: Solanum acaule (assembly GCA_036250505.1). NCBI lineage: Eukaryota > Viridiplantae > Streptophyta > Magnoliopsida > Solanales > Solanaceae > Solanum > Solanum acaule. Next base: position 57,853 of record JAJOOR010004630.1, read on the forward strand.
ACTCAAACCACCGCACTATGCGGGCACCTCCTCTAACCCCTAAATAGGAGAACCCCTACCACCCAATGAAAATACTGATAGTGCGAAAGTGAACAAAAATCAATATACATTATTTAATTAAGAAAATGAATTTCCAGCCTCGATAATTACCACTATCTTTGAAAAACACATGGAACCCTCCCTAGGAACTAGTCTAAACATGTACAAGAGCTTCTAAGAGTGTTCAATATCTGAAAAATAAGACAACTTGCTCCACAAGGGAAAGAGGAGTAGAAGCTACGGAGATCATCTACATTGTCACCTAAGAAACATCACTGACCTGCTACCTCAATATTGGGACTTGGTTTAATTCCCAACTGATCTTTATTAAAAAGACTAGTTAAATGACCTTTCTGAATGTCACAATCCAAAAACTGAGGTCATGATGGCACACACCCCAAAAAAACCTAGTGTATAAGCCGAAGAAACTAACTCAAGAATTATCTCAAATGTTGCCGAAAAGAAGGTAAATACACATATGAGAGTTCTAGAATAAAGTCAGGTCATAAAAGAAGAATTATTGAGATACAACAAATAATTTCCAAAACCTGATATCATAAGCATTAAAGAGCACTCTCATACAATATATTAATTTAAAATTCAACACTTGTCTTTGAAGTATACATAAAGAAAAATGAAATTAGATGAAGCTTGAATGATGACTCAAACGAGGATCTCACCACAACTTCGAAGCTCAAACATTGAACGATCAATTCAGCTGTCTCAATTGCCACTCATACTAAGGGTTGCCACAAAAGGTTGCAGTAGTAGAGTTGAGTATCCACATGTACTCAATAGGCTTGGCCGACGGAGTATAAAGTATTTAATAGAACTTACAAAATAAACTATGAAATGCTTCCATCTGCTTACAAAAAAGTTTGATTTCGGCATCGATTTCACCAGTTTATATAAGAACAACGTAAGTAAAGTAAACATGTAAGGTTATAAACAATTTCTTGTATCAGTAGGGAAATTACACAATAAACAAATCTGACCAATGCAATGCGATGATGAAATGATGTTATGGAACAAAGATTGTCGCACCTGCCTTATACACCTTGCCGAGATTTAGCTTCTAGACAAGGACCATGGGAGACTCGTATTCCATATACCAATCTCATAATCTCAATATCTGATCAACTTGCCACCTAGCTCGTGGTCAAGGATAAAAGTAAGGTGTCTCATTTTCTTTATCAAAGTAGTACTTCTCCAGTTTCTCAGATTCCCATAATCAATAGTATGATGAATGAGAATGAATGCATCACAACACATATGACATGGAGGCATAATCAATTCAACCTAGGTCGAAAAGGACCAAAGACCCAAACTCAATAAATCATGATATACACCCTTACATGGAAAAATAGTGCAAAAATTCATTTGAAATAAGCTTTTACCATTTGGAATCATTCCTTTCATTTTAATATGTGATAAAAAAAACTAGTTCAATCCCCTAACTTGGGAATTTCAAGTAAAAAATGCTAGAATAGACAACTCAACCTCTCACTCGGGCAAATTAGTTATCGCATGCTCTCAAAGCAATTAATAGTATCACATAATGACCACACATGGGCTAAGCATTACAAATAAGCTCCCACACGGGTCAAACAATGAAGTCTACAATTTCCAACATCTCAATGTCATGCTATGATCACATCCCATAGTCTAGTTCATAAGAAAGATTAATTAACCAATCCAATTTAGAAGAAGTATAAGTCAAACCTACCTCGAAAGCCGAAACTTTACTCAAATCACACTACCGGTGCTTTTCCTCTATGAAAACTCCCAAAAAGATTTCCAACTATCAAAAAAGGAAGATACACATAAGTGGGTTCTAAGAATACCCATACTGCAAAAGTCTTGAATCAGATCTAAAATCACCCAAAAACTCCTCAAAATTCGATAAAGGGTAAAATCATGATTTTGTTAGAAATTCATGTCCATTAAGTGAAAAGGAGTCTATGGGTGAAACCTAAGTGAAAATGTGTTGAAATCAATGATTAAATTGAGTAGAAATTTTTTTTTCAACTTTAAGGCAAAAACTCAAAAAATGCCTTTTGAAACGTGGTTTAAAACGAGATATTTTAGAAAACCTCTGTGAAAATCAATTTACCCACAATAGAAGGACCTTAAATCCCAAAAATCAATGAAAACCCATTCCAAATTGACCTGCAAATCAACAATTTTGATTTCTCCACTTTGGGATTTAAAATCTCCACTTTGTGGATCTAAATCATGAAATATGAAAGAGATATTCTTGGGAAACAGGTAAAATAAGGCTAGAAGTATGTACCCATTATTATGAGAGAAAAATGCATCAAAAATCACCTCAAACAGTCCTTTCTAGCTCTCAAAATGTCAAAAATACGAAATGGGTTCGAATAGATATTTAACTCAACAATGTTGTCGCTAAAACCCATTTTTCGTCGCTAAAAGTCTATTTTTCCGATGCTAAGAGTGTGCAGCAACAACCGTTTAAACATCTTTTTTTTATCCTCAAAACTCATTCGAAACCATATAAACACGAACCAATAGTGTAAATTCATCGTAAAACATGTTTTGAAACCAATGGAATCATTGGATTTCAAAAAAAAACATTATAACCGAAATACCCCTCGGAACCCATTTAGGCCAAAAAATCAATTTTTTACCTAAATACCCAAATCACAGCCTAGGGTGTCGGGACTTTAACCGACCACCCTACAAGACCAAACTTGATGTTTCAGACTCAATGGAAATGACAAAGTCACCATCCAATGCTCTGATCTCATAATATTGACCAAAGTCAACTATTCCAATATAATTCGACTCAAAAGTCTCAAATCCACCAAAATCTCACTTATCACATCGGGGACTACACTAACTATTCTTGCAAGATATACTAAGCATGAAAACGTTGAGGAGAAGGGAATAATGGTCAATTCATACATAAAGGTAATTTCTCATTAAATGAGACATTACACTATCCACCACTAAAACACGCATTTGTACACAAACGGAAAGCAAAATTTGGTACCTGAAGGGGGTAAAACGCTTAGGGTATCTACGCTGCAAGTCGGACTCCACCTCCACGTAGCCTCCTCAACAGACCAGTGTCTCCACTACACTTTCACAAAACCAACATGCTTGGACCTCAACTGCCTAGTCTTCCTATCCAAGGTAGCAATAGGCTCCTTCTCAAAAGACAAATCTTCATCCAAAAGAACGAAGTCCCACTTAATCACATGGGAATCATCATGACGGTATCTCTTAAGCATCGAAACATAAAACATAGGATAGAGCGTTCGAAGATTCAGAAGCAAGGCCAACTTGTAGTCTACATCTCCAACTTCTCCAAAATCTCAAAAGGCCTATAAATCGTGGACTAAGCTTATCTTTCTTCCCAAACGTCATCACACCCTTGGTGGGTGACACCTTAAGCAAAAAACCCTCAGCAATAGCAAAGGATACATCAGAAACTCTCATATATATATAGTTTTTTTGCCTACTTTGGGCGGTCACAAGACGTTGTTGAATCAATCTCACTCTATCCATGGAGTCTGCCAACAAATATGTACCCCAAGGTCATACCCCAAATGAATCAGACCATCCAACATGAGATCTACACCTCCTCTCATACAAAGCCTCAAACGGTGCCATCTCAATGTTAGAATGATAGTTGTTCTTATAAGAAGACTCTGCAAGGGGTAGGAATTCGTCCCAATGACTTTCAAATTCCATGACACAAGCCTAAAGCATATCCTCAAGCACCTAAACAGTTTGCTCAAACTGACTAGCAGTCTGAGGATGGAAAGCAGTACTCAAATCAAGCTTGGTACCCATCTACTCCTGCTTAGAACTCCAGAAATGTAAGGTGAACTAAGTACCTCTATCTGACACAATAGAAATAAGAATTTCATTCAACCAAAAAATCTCACGACTGTATATCTTGGCCAATTGCTCTGAATTATAATTAGTTTTTACCAAAGTGAAATGAGCCGACTTAGTCAACCGGTCCACAATCACCCAAACAGAATCATACTTACCCAAGGTCAAGGATAATCCAATCACAAAGTCCATAGTAATGTGCTCCCACTTCCACAGATCTCTCCCTGTGGGATTCGACCTCAACCTCGTTGGGTTCTTTATGATCAACGATCACTTGTATACTGACTTGTAAGGTGTATACTTGAGAGTTATCAAAATGTCACGGCCTAAGTGTCAAATTTGGACCGTGAGAAAAATACACATTACTAGTTATATTAACCATTACATCCCGTTAAAAGAACTATATCACAACTAGGTAAATAATGCATATAATTATTTTTCGTATATTTAAGCGAAGGTAGATTATTCAAACTCATACAAAAAAATGTTTATTGTTCACTTTAAATATATAAAGAGTGGATACTTTCCAAAATTAGTAGTTTTTTGGGACCTCATGGAGTTTTTCTAGAGCTGAATTGCGCGTGCACTTCTGCTAGAGCAGAATCACGTGTGTACTTGGTGTATAACCTTAGCAGTATCTTCCATCAGAATCCAAAATCGACAACGAATATGTCCTTTAGACTTTGCTAGAAATGACCGAACACTAAAAAAATCGATGGAAACCAGCTTAAGTTGGTTGTACTTTGGAGTTCGTTCAATTCACACAAGCAGGGTCACACAAACTCATATTATTGTGTATTGGTGAAGTCCTTATTCACTTTGTAATGAATTTCCTTAAAAAATAATTTCAAGCCACTTCTATATATATACTAGGGAAAAGAGCCTGATATACGCCTAAACTTTGTCATTTAGACCTGATATACCCCTCGTTATGAAAGTGACTCATATATATATCCTTACCGTTATACAAATGACTCACATATACCCCTACCGTTACAAAAGGAGCCCACATATACCCTTCATCTCACGGAAGTGAAAAAATTAGTCTAAAATTTATCTTTTTGACTCTTAATTTTTTTTAAAAATAAAATCATGTAGGGGTGTTCAAGTTATATTTTAATCCCTTTCATACATAAATTGTTTTTTGACTTCTTTGATTATCATTATTTGAGTTTCTTATTCTTATTCTTATTTTTTCTTTCATTCTTTAGAGTAAAGAAAAAATTTAAAACTATTTTTTTGTGGCTATATTATAATTTAAAATTATTTTTTCTTGGCTATATTGTAATTTAGTTTTTGTATTTGTAAAAAAAATTGGGGCATCTATAATAAATTTTACAAGAAAATTAGTGAAACATAAATAAATTTGACCACCAAAATGATAAATTTAAATTAGTTGTTAAAAACAAAAAAGTAAAAAAAAAAATACGTGTAAGGAGGATCAAATATACCCCATATGAATTATATATTTTTTTAAAAAGGTAATTAAAAATTAAATTAAATTATTTTTTCACTTCCCTTAGAGAAAAGGATATATGTGAGCTATTTGTATCACAATATGGATATATATGAGCCACAATCATAACGAGGGGTATATAAGCACTAAATGACAAAGTTGAAGGGTATATCAGACTATTTCCCTATATACTATTACGTATATTTTTAGCACTTTATTTGAAGTTTTTAAAAATTAAATTGTATTTAATTAGAATTTTTGCAAATAAAATATTTAGTTGTTTGATTGTAATTTTCCTCAAAAACATGAAATTAATTTAAATAATATTATTTTTATATAAAAAAAGGGTAAATTTTGGAAAAAAAATTTATACAATGATAAGTAAAAACAAGATTTTGGGTGTTTTTATAATTCCAAATATACAATTTACATTTAAAATTTTCATAGTCAAACGACAACTTTCAAATAAAATAAAAATAAATAATTCTCATAGTCAAACGAATTTATTATATACCATAAATTTTTTTCTCTCCAAAATTTTGTATCCAGTCAAAACACGAGGAGAGCGTAGTAGTAAAATTGAGTGTAGCATGTGCTGCCAAGCATAGGAAAAATGTTACTAAAAAGTCCATGAAAAATATCTCTTGTATAGGTCATTGGCCACCCAATATATATATATATTCCTTCTCTTTACCCCATTTGAACCCTCTTTTCGTCAAACTCCTCGTTCTTCTCCTTTCTCTTCATTGTCTGTTTCGTCGCAGCGATTTCTAAGGCGAGTAGAACGCAGGTAATACAGCTTTCTCTTTCGTTCTATCATCCGATTTTGATTCTCTTTTAGCACTTTTTTCTGCTTAGATCTGTGAAATATAGCGATTTTTATGTATTTTTACTCTTTTTGAGGTTTGTAGTATTTTGATAAGTCTAGATTTTTGTGATTTTTGAGTTTTTTTCGTAGATCTGTTTGTAAGTTTATTGGAAATGGATTGTAGGTTTGTGGATCTACGGTTTTGTTGATCCGATTCGTGTTTTACAGTGCTGTTGCTGTGTTTTTGGTGTAGAAGAGATTGTTTTATCGATATAACTATAGATCTGGTCAACGAGTAGTGCGATTTTTTATTCAAATATATAGTTGTGTTGTGTGATTTATAATCTAGAATTCGGTTACTTAAGTATATACTATAGTTAGGGTTATTTGATAAAAACTGTACACACTGCTGATCTGGTCAACGCGTTTAGAGTGGCCTGATGTGTCTGTGTTATGTAGTTAAGATCTATATACTTGGATTCTCCAAAAATGTTGCTGCACTCGTGTTGTATACTTCAAAAATGCACAACTTATAATTTTGAAGAGTCTGAGCAACATAGGTTAGGATTATTCATGTGATTTAAAATACAGTATTCTGTCATTTGGTGATGTTAAGAAAAATGAGTTTTGGCATTTGTATGTCATTTGAACAAACTGTATACATTTTGTGTCAAGATTTCCAGCTGTTTACCAGAGTACATCAAGCTTTTACTGTTCTTTTTAAAAATTATTCATTGAGTAAATGATTTGGTATTTGTGTTCACAAGTTATGTTGTCAGACTTGTGATTTGGTTCATCTAGTGTATGTACTAGTTCAGAAATATGTAGATTAGATCAAATCAGTTAATAATAATTGTGTTTATTCTTCATTACTGTACCTTGGAAATGAGATTTACTACAAACATTAGTATGGGTTGGGCCAGTTACTGCTCACTGTGGATCAAAGGGACCACATCATTTGCTGTTGTAAGATATATCATTTGTTATTTATTGTAAATGAAAAGCTATTTTCTCTGTCCCATTTTATATGAGATCCCATTTCAATTTGTTTGTCTTGCTTTTTTGTTTTTTAGTCCACTCTAAAAAAATGTCTCTTTTCTTTTTTGATGACTTTTTAATTCTAACTTTACACGTGGCATATTTATGACCACAAGATTAAATGATATTTTGGTACATTGTACATCTCTTTAATCTAAGAGCATAGGTTTCAAAAGTCTCCTTTATCTTTTTAAACACCATGCCAAGAAAATTAGGCAAACAAATTGAATCGGAGGGAGTATGTAATATATTTTGTGCATCTCACTATAAATATCTTCATCTTCTCATGTCCAAATGAATAGGTTGTTAAATTTTCTTGTGGTTTGATAGTAACTGCAAACATCAAAGATTTACTTGGCTGATTGCTATTGAGAATCAAGATTGATGGTTTTCATTGACAATTTTAGTTCAAAGGAAAAATACCATTTCAAACATGCCGAAATGCAAGAAGTTAGGACTTTGATATGGTGTAATAAGTTTCTTTTTTGCTGCACAGTATTTAGCAACTTCTGCTCTTGTTGAGTTCCCAAGGCAAGTAATGGGAATAAAAATTAGCTGAACTCAACTGGGTATTTGGTTTGTGGCTTTCATGTCTTTTGGTGGTTAAGATGGAATTTAAAAGTCTTGTTTATGAATTTGTAGAAGAATTGTTGAGGTTAAGTGTAGAGACCTAAGTCTATTGCTTTTATCTTTGCAGGAGTTTATTCTAGGCTGTGATGGCAGATAACCAGCACCCAACTGTTTATCAGAAGGTAGCTAGCCAGATGCATCTGAGCTCCAGTCTTTCACAGGATGTTCATGCTCGCTACGGGGGCATTCAAAGGCCTGCTCTCTCCCAGAGACGTTTTTCGTATGGCAATTACTCTAATGCCGGACTACAAACATGCCAAGCCACACAGGATCTCTCATTGATTGCCGCAAATGCTTCACCAGTGTTTGTGCAAGCTCCACAAGAGAAAGGACTTGCAGCGTTTGCCACTGACTTCCTCATGGGTGGTGTTTCTGCTGCTGTGTCAAAGACTGCTGCTGCCCCTATTGAGCGTGTGAAGCTTTTGATCCAAAACCAAGATGAGATGATTAAGGCTGGTAGACTCTCAGAACCATACAAGGGAATTGGAGACTGTTTTAGTAGGACAATTAAGGATGAAGGATTTGCTGCCTTGTGGAGAGGAAACACCGCTAATGTCATTCGTTACTTCCCCACTCAGGTATACCATTTACTTACATTTGATACTACAATTCATGTATATGAAGATAGATGGGTGCTGGTTGTTCTGTTGATTTTTTGAAGTATGGAATGCTGGCTAATATTGTGTTCCACAGGCATTGAACTTTGCATTTAAGGACTACTTCAAGAGGCTCTTCAACTTCAAGAAGGACCGCGATGGCTACTGGAAGTGGTTTGCAGGTAATTTGGCATCTGGTGGTGGTGCTGGTGCTTCCTCTTTGCTCTTTGTTTACTCCCTTGACTATGCTCGTACTCGTCTTGCAAATGATGCCAAGGCTGCAAAGAAGGGAGGTGGTGGCAGACAATTCGATGGGTTGGTTGATGTCTACAGAAAGACACTTAAATCTGATGGAGTTGCTGGCTTGTACCGTGGGTTTAACATTTCATGTGTTGGTATCATTGTGTACCGTGGTTTGTACTTCGGAATGTATGATTCATTGAAGCCAGTGCTGTTGACTGGAAAGATGGAGGTTAGTTATCCATCTATTTTTGGTATTTTCCCATATTGCTAGTTTGCTATTTTGTGATGATATCATATGTTGATAGTTATGTTCAGATGCTTACAATACTTGGAGATTGTTGCCTGTTACTTTGGAGTTGGGTTTTAGGATGTTATGGTTGGAATATGACTTCATTCTATTTTTTTATTCTCTTGATGGTTGCAGGATAGTTTCTTTGCTAGCTTTGCTCTTGGATGGCTTATCACCAATGGTGCTGGTCTTGCATCGTACCCTATTGACACAGTTAGGAGAAGGATGATGATGACATCTGGTGAGGCAGTGAAGTACAAGAGCTCGTTCGATGCATTCAACCAAATCCTTAAGAATGAGGGTCCCAAATCTTTGTTTAAGGGTGCTGGTGCTAACGTCCTCCGTGCCGTTGCTGGTGCTGGTGTGTTGGCTGGTTATGACAAGCTTCAGGTGATCGTCTTTGGAAAGAAATATGGCTCCGGTGGTGGCTAATTCAGACATTAACGTCTTTTTAGAATTAGATTATGGTGATGATGAAAATCCTTCTTATTGAAGTTCCATTTAGGGTTGGGATATTTTACGTTTTTTCCCTATCCGGTTTGAAATAATTTAAAATTTTAGAGCGGGTTAGAACTTTGAACCTGCAATTAATCATTCCCTTGTTTTAAGGGTGTTTTGTCATGCAGACCTTTATATTCACAGCAGAGTTTACAGATTCTAATAATCAATTTTTGATTGAATTAAATTCAGATATGATTCATCTGATAGTTAAATACTTTTACTCATTTTTTCATATTTATCTTTATATTTAGCTTATGATAATGTAATCATAGCTCTGTTTTACTCTTTACTTATGTTGTGCAATGTCCTATAAAATTCTACATAAGCTTGAGCTTGAAAAGGGATGATTGTCTCCAAATTGAAGTTTAAACAACTAAATTTCGTATAGGACTTCTTTAGAAGTTAAATGTTAGTATTGATTATATACATAGAGCAAGAGATGTTTAGCAAAAGAGTAAGAACCAAATTTTATGTACTTTTTCCCATTCAATTTTTAGTTTATGTGAATTTATTTCTCGTCTACTTCGTTTCAAAAATTAAAAATTGTTCAATTTACATCTCTCTTTAAAAAGGTACATGTTTCAAAATTTCTTATATTATGCAAATGTTATGTATCTTCAGAACCATGAATTTAAAAGTTCGTATAGGGCTAAGTTAACAGAGGTTAATATTTCGAAATCAACTCTTTCTCACATACTTCATCTGTTGCTTTTTACTTGTTATTTTTGACAAATTAAGGAAAGACAATATTTTTTACCTATTATATCTTTAATTTATTTAGAGAGTTAATGTTGTTGAAAAAAAGGTAGAACCTCTTTAATGAGTAGATTGATTTTGAAATTCTATCAATTAATAGAGGTAAAATGGTAAATTCACTATATCAATTAGTATTATTTTTCTTAATAGGTTTATTAAGTCAAAAATAGACAAGTAAATAGGAACAGAGGGAATATTCAATTTATTTCTTATATGTCACTCAATTTTTATGGAAGTATTTAGAATATAATTGTTCAAAATTTTGTTACTCCTATGTTCAATAATACTTGTCCACTATGGACTTGCACACCTCTTAAAAAATAATAAATAGAAGAATAATTTTACTGTATTACCCTTTGAATATAATAAATACAATGTCTTGAAAAATGTAATATGAAAATGAATATAATTAATGATATGGGTAAATTATGAACTAAGGGGTCGTTTGGTATAAAGATTAATAATGCAGGGATTAGTAATGTTGGGATTAGTAATGCAGGGTTTAATAGTGCTGGGATTAGTAATGCAGAGTTTATTTTTATCAAGTGTTTGGTTCATTGTTTCCCACCTCATCTTGTGTTTGGATTAAAACTTCATAAAAAACCTCATTTCCATTTATACTGTTAATTATTATGTAATTGGGTTAAAGTAAATAATTGCCGAACAATATTATTTTCTTATACCCTTCTAACTAGCTATGAGAAGAACAATTTTGTTGTCATATTTGCCTTTTTTTCACTTAAATTATTTGAGGATAAATAATTGTCATCTTAGTAAATAGATCACTTACAAAATGTCAATTTTCAATTTAAAAATGATAAACTATCAACTTTTAAAATTGAAAAGACGATAAACAATAGTAAAATTGAATAAACCATCTACATTTATACATAAAAATTGCAAGTTGTAGTTTTAATATGTATGCAATTTTATAAATTGTTCAAATTACAAATAATTAAAAAACCACACAAATATATATATATATATATATATATATATATATATATATATATATGAAACAA
>JAJOOR010004631.1:0-48460 GCA_036250505.1 Solanum acaule
TTTGAGACATATTGTATAAAGTCTAGAAAGTCTTCCGCTTGCTATTTATTGAAAGTATCTTCGTGTGTGAAGAAAATTTTTAATTCCTTATGGTTTTGGTGTCTATGCGATGAATGAATGCTAAGAGGCTTGTATTAGACCTCTTCGAGGTCGAGTACGCCGGTTACGACTAGGGGGTGCTCCTGGGTCGTGACAAGTCAGTTCCTAGAATTCTTTACTAAGTGAGAGAGGCTGAAAAAATAAAACGAGAAATGAAGGTGAATTTAACAACAGAGGATCACATCGTGTCTTCAAAAAAATTTAATCATGAGACAAAGTTAAAGCTAACACATATAATAACTGGAAAAGAACTGTGAAGCAGTTTTTTCCAATTGAAAACTGTAAGGCCATCTTTTTTTATGAAAGACCTATTAAGAACCTTAAAATAGGAAGCTTTCACTTAATAATTGAGACAGATACGAATAACAAATGAAACTATTATAATAACTAAAATGATAACCTCTGCATACCAACTAGAACAACTAGCTAGCTGAAAGAAATACAATAAAATTAACAGAAATACCAACAAAGTTAAATGCAATAGATGTAAATATTAGCTCACAGTGATTGGGATTATATAAGAAAAGATTAGGATAAATAAGACCACATTGAGTATAAGATATATCTAAAAAAATATTTGAATTATATCACTACCATGTGATGATAGAAATGCAGGGAGAAAAATAATCTGAACATCTGCCCCAATAGGAAACACGCCTATCAAAGAGTTGAAGTCAATTTATTTACAAAATCAATTCTGAAATTTCCCCCAACTTGTTCACATCCCTGTCAGAGGAGAACCAATCTGCTTTTTTCTACGATAACTTCATTTACAGTATCATTTAAAAGAGCACTTTACTGTATTAAATTTGTAAGGAGCCAGGGAAAGAAACAGTACGCAAAAGAAACACACTAAGCATCTCTAGAAAGTGTTGCATTAGAGATTAGGGTGATCATAATTATGAAGAGGCTACATACCACTCTTGCGAGATCTCCAACATTCACTAGGACTCCACTAATAATGCCACTATTCGCATTGACCCCTGTGCCCTCATAGAGTTGCTCTCTCTCTTACCTTATACTCCCCTCCCTAAGATGTTTGTCACACAATATTTAACTAAAGGTAATAAGACCAAACTTTTACCATGCCCCTAAACATAACGATTTAATAGAAAAAACTAGCAATGGATTCAAAGAAGCACTCTAGAGATTACAAGTGTTAGAAAATATGCAGAACAAATTTAGCTCTTTCTTAGAAAAGAATGTAAAATGAGACTAGAAGAGGATGCAAACAATTGAGATGTCTAAATGAAGATCTAATTCAAACAAGGACTTTAGTTGCTCTATAGTCACTACTCTACAATGACTTCCAAACAAGGCTTCAGTTAGTTCATATTAACAGTGGCTGCAAAATGAATGGCTAAGTTTATAAGACCGGGTACTAGTTTATCCATAAGTTCTTAAGACCGTGGATGTTACACCCCTTCCTTTCTCCAAATAAGTAAATAAAATGACCATGAGAAAGTGAATTTTCTTTCGACTTTGGCATTTTAATCTTTTTTTCTATTTTGGGAACTGAACAAGGATCTAGATTGTTTTATCCATGTACTGAGGCATATAAGACTAGTGTCATCAAAGTAGACATTTACAACACATTGAAGAGATACAAAAGCACATGAATTAAGTACCTCAATATAGCTGTCAAACTATCAGCCTGAGACAGAAACTCATGCATCCGCATAAAGGGAGGAATGCCGAACAGTAACATCAGCATCAGCAACAAAAGTTTTTGCATAATCTGTAGAATTATGCGACAAAAATCTGAGGAAGGAAAATCAAGAAAAGAACTCTTTAATAAAAAAAATCATGAAAAGAAGTAAAGATGAATGTTTCAGATAACTCAGAAAATCAAGAAAAAGAACTTCTTATCAACAAAAAAAAATCCAGAAACAATTAAAATCTTGACCAGAAACAATTAAGATTCCCTGAACTCCACAATGTTCAACAAAAAACAATGAAAGAAAGAGTCTGAGATGAATTGGGGGAGGGGAAGAATTTCAAATTCGAACCGAGATGAAATTTCAAAAATCAAAGCAATGTCTGGTTCCACCAATTGACTAAAGAACATTCCCTGAACTCCACAATTTTCAACAAAAAATAATGAGAGAAATCAAAGATTGGAGATGAATTTGGGGGAGGGGGAAACTCAAATTCAAAATTTGAACCTCTCTTGAAGGGATAAGGTCGGCCAGCTTGAATTAGTACCATTCTCAACATGATTTCAACATCTGTCTTGATTCTCCAACAGTCTAGTACAAAGAGGACGCGTGATGGATTCCGAGTTGCGAATTGGGTCGCTGGACTGCGTGATTTTCGCGTTTTAATTTCTGGGTTTCCCCGCTCACTGGTTCGTCTGGGTTTCACTTTGCAGGAAGAAGAATGTCTGGGTTTGCACTTTGCAGGAAGAAGAAGAAGAAGAAGGGTCGTATGGTATTGTTGTATTGTAGTTGTACGTTGGGTCTTGTTAAAAAATTGGGTTGGGTATTGGGCTGAGGAGAAGTGGGCTGCTGATTGGAGTTGGGCTGGCCCAAAATTAAGAAAATGGATTATGGGCTGGCCCAAAATTGATCTCCCTTAAAACATAAAATCAACGAGTCTCGGAATGAAAGTTCCACCAGCTTCCAAATAGGACTTTTGGGTTAGAAAGGCTATTGGCTTGGGTCCCAAGGCTTTTGATTTGATTTTGAGTCATTAGATGAGTTAAGGTGACCTTGTTTGGGTGTTTTGATGATTTCATTGACTCCAAAATAATATTTCCAAATTAGTAGCACATTTGGTTTGTGTTCGGGAGGTTCCGAATGAGGTTTGAGTTAGTTTTTAAGCTTTTTGGATGTTTTGGCGTTGTTTCAACAATTTGTGTCAACTAAAAGGTTCGTTATTAATTTTAACGCAAAATTATTCTAGTACTTCCCAAAGTTTGAGAATGAATTATAGGAATGATCTTTAAAGTTTGGTTCATTTTCGCTAAGTCGAGATTGGACTTTTATCATGATTATGAAATAATTGCTTATCGAGCATGAATGATATTTGACTAGGTAAATGAATACGGAATTGAATTCTGATTGGACGAGCAGGTCTGTATCATTATTTAAGACATTTAGGGGAAAATTTGGGTAATTTCTCTATCGTATGAATAATTTACGGGCTTTTTAGTGAAATAAAAGTTGTTGGTTTTCTAGTGCAACTACTGTTGTTCAACTATTTAAAATTTTAAAATGTATTCATTTGGTATTTTTAGCATATTCTGAGTTTTAGAGCTCGAAATGAAGTGATTCTTGAGGTATTTAGTATCCAATCCTCATTTCAGTATTTTCTCATGATTTCTTCATATGGTTTTTTTCCTTATCCATGTAATTTTTGGAGAAAACTAGGGTTTTATTAATTTGAACTCGGAGTTTGATGAAAAGTGTATATCTAGGATCCTTTTGTTATGGGTAACTGATTTTGACATAAAGTTGTTGATTCATCAATTATTTTCATCATATTAACCGCGTATAAGCTTGAGAATTTGAGTTTTTTCCAAGTAAAGTTAAAGTTTGATAAATTGAGGATTTTAAGGTCGATTTTAACTTCATTTCTGATGAAATTTCATATTTGAACTTTCCTAAGCATGGGTAAGATCTTTTCAAAAACATTTCAGCTTGGAGCCGGGATTTCGGATCTGAGTATTGAGGATTTTTCTCATGAACTTGGGTAAGTAAATTAGAGTTTTGAGCAGGATTTCAACTATTTTTTCAATGAGATTTTAACTATGGAGTTCCAGAACATTTGGATAATGTGATTTTATACAAATTTTCAGAAATATCCTTCATTTTCAGAAATGGGATTTTGGGCCAATTTGGGTAATGTGATGTTTGTGAATTGCCTTGTTGTAACCCTTGTTGATTGATTGATGAAATTCTTAGTAATCTAAAAGTGGACTTGAATTGTGTGTGTGTATATATATACTAGATGAAAGTTGCCCGTGCGTGCATGGGCCCAATATATATGATGCGACAAAAGTTAAAAATACTTGTAAGGTGTCAATTGGAAAATCAGCACATAGTAGTAGTTGAAGATTGTGCTCATAGTAAAAGACTGCTAATATATGTACACACCAACTGAGCTATAGCCCTTGCACCGTCACAGAAGTCGGTGTCAGAAAAGGTGAAATAGTAACGCAGTCTGTCACTATGTTGGTGGTAGTCATGTTGATTTTCATAATTACCATTGTAATTTTGTGACAACAAAATATGTGTTGAGGCTTCATGTTGAAGTGGGAGAAATGTTTGGCTGACAGTGTCGTGTACCTTTTTAAATCATTGAAGCTCTCTTCAATCTGGCATTTCAAAGAGATGATGCAAATGAGAGGAATAAATGGCAGAGAAAAGAAAATACATATTTATAAACAATAATACTTAAATCTCTGTTGGGGAAAGTAAATAACCTCTCTTAAGAATATATTGGCCTCGACGCTACTAAAACAAAATATATTACACGGAACTCTTACTATATATTGACATACATAAATCACAAGTTTGAATAATCTAAATTGAAAAGAGGACCAAGTAGAAAAGGCTGGAACCATATTGTCTTCGATTTGTACCGGAAAAATACTTTTATCCCTCACAACCTCATATTTGCAATAAAAAAATTGAGTCTCATTTTCTATGTACAAGAATCAAATGGTGAAAAAAGTACACATAAGCAATACAAACAACACCACAACCATTTTATTGTGTTAGCGTCGTAGTCAGTATAAATCACAACACACAAAGCACAATATTTAAAATTTCTATCAAGAATCTCACAAGCTTTACCACATGAGGATATAAATATTATCCCATGAAAAGCCTCAGATGTTCTATGAGGGCTCAATAAATTTTATGCTAAAAAATGTGAATACATTTGTCTAAGACAATTTTAGCACTCCATTATGTACATGCAGGTAGTAGTTTGACATCATTTCATCCAAAGAGTCAGCCAACAACATCTCCATCCTTAGAAGACAATGTAGTGGTCAAACAAATGAAATGGTACCAAGTAGATGAACAGAAAACAACCCTAACAACTAACAATCTAAAATAACATCTTTTTCAGGTTAAAGGTGAAACCGACCTGATGTAATGATAAATTAACTTTCATAGCTATTAATCGATCTTAATAGTGGTTGGAAAATATCCCTTCCTCCTCTCCAAAAACTTGATCGATCGATCATATACCTGGATAAAACCTTGATAGATCTTGTCAGATTGACAAAATATTTCTTCTAATGACATTTGAAAAAATAGAACTTTCAAGATTTCATTGCTTCATTGAATCACTTGAATCCTAATTATTTTCAGTGTCATGGTGTGTAGACCAATGAAATATTACGCTTTATTGAAAAGTAATTCATGTTGCACTACTTACGCAATCCATGACCCAGTAATACAAAGAATCAAAGAGCTAGTTTTTTCTTTTTGCGTTCTTGCGCATTATTGATCAAAGGCTGGTGAATTGATAGAGTTCAAAATATTCCTTTCTAATGGAACATCAAACACGTTCATAAGATTAAATGACATTTTGGTAAACTTTCCACCTCACATACCATAAGATTAATAAAAATTTTGGTACATTCGAATCAGGTATAAGAATAAATATAGGTGTGTGTGTGTATATATATATATATATATATGTATGTATGTATGTATGTATATATATATATATTGTTGTCTCTTCCGTGTGGTGTGATATTGTTTGTGTGCATTGATTTGAAACATTTTGATGGGACATGTGATAGTTAATGCTGCCGAGGTCATTTTCGGCAAGTGCTATAAAGCCGAGGTCATTTCCGGCAAGTGATTAATATGAGACGAGGTCATTTCTAGCTAGTGATTGATATGAGCTGAGGTCATTTTCGGCTAGCGATGATATGAGCCGAGGTCATTTTCGGCTAGTGATATGATATAAAGCTGATGGGAAATGGTTTCGTCTAGTGATATAAAGTCGTTGGGAAATAGTTCTGGCTAGTGATATGATATAAAATTTAATGGAAAATGGTTCCTAGTGATATGATATAAAGTTGATGGGGAATGGTTCTGCTTAGTGATATGATATAAAGGCAATAGAAAATGATTTTGGCTAGTGATTGATTATAATGATTTGATGCATTATCATGCTTATGTTTGATTTACTTGTTAATTGTGATCGATACACTTGTTACATGTGATTTTGACTTACTTGATACGTGTTGGTTGTTAGAATTGTAACTATTGGACTGTGTTTATTGAGCCTTGTGAGCAGCGTATTGTAGAATCGTTAGGTTGGGCTGATTTTCTGTTCAGGTTGTAGTTTGAGGAGGTTCTGGTTGGATGAAAGGAGTATTCAATTTCTAGCTAGTTGCCTTGTTTATTAGGTTTCTTGCTAGTACCGTATCATTGATACTCACTCCTTGCTTCTACATTTGTGTAGGTTTCGAACTCGATATCGTGTGATTGCTCTTTCTCTCCCATCTTCGAGGCTTGTCAAAGAACTGTTGAGAGGTAATTGTTTGTTATCCCAACAGACCCTCTAGTTCATCTTTTTATGTTTTGTTCTATTTGGGAAACAAAGACTTGAGACTTGTACTTATTTCTTAATTCTATACTTTATCTATTAGTGGCTTTTACACGTGACAACCAGGTTTTGGGGTGTTAATAAAATGAATAAGTTTTCCGCTTTTATCTTGTTCTTGCTTTATCTTTCCGTTTTTCTTTCGTTACGTTGGGTTGAGGCTGACTTGTCTTAGTGGGAATAGACAAGTGTCATCATGTCCATTTTTGGGACATGACAGTTATCACGTGGAAATGAATGTATTGGTTAATGCAAATGAACAAATTATGTTAAGAGGAGTCACACGAACATGTTGACAGTTGGGCGATCATGAAAAATGTGATAATGATATGTGTCATTTAATAAAGTGGGATAATATTTGACAAGTGGAAGGAAAGTATTCACACGAAGAAAATTAATCGTCAGATAATTTGTCATAAGTCACATGAAAATGAACGTAAAGTTAATGAAAATGAAAAAAAAATTGACCAGAAAAAACATGTTGACAAATTGATAATTACAAATAATGTGATAATGATATGTCATTTAATGAGGTGGGGTGAGATTTGACAAGTGCAAAAAAAGTACGCACTCACACTAAAAATATCAATCATCAGATAATTTATCATAAGTCACATGGAAACGAACGTAAAGTTAATGAAAATGAAAAAGCTTGACTGGAGGACTCACACGAGAAAAAAACATGTTAACAGATAGGCAATTACGAATAACATGATAATGAAATATCGTTTAATGAGGTGGGGTAGTATTTGACAAGTGTAAAAAAATTGTGCACTCACATGAAAAGATCAATTGTCAGGTAATTTATTATAAGTCATGTGAAAATGAATGTATTAGTTAATAAGGTAGGGTTATATTTTCGTTGAAAACAAATATCCACACGAAAAAATTTGTCATCAGATAATGCATCACGAATCGTGTGATAATGAATGTGTTGTTTAACGCTATTAAGATGTTATTTGTCAGGTGGAAAAAAACTCCACACACAAAAAAATTATCATTAAATAAGTTATTATAAGTCATGCGGTAATGAATATGTGTCATTAATTGAGTGTGGGGTGATATTAGATAAATGGGAGAAAAATGGTCACTCAAAGAAAGGACACCTGATAAGTTATCATGAATCAAATAATAATAAATGTGTCATTTAATGAGGATAAGGTTGAGTTAATTAAGATATGTTTCATTAAATTAGATTACAATGACTAATAAAAGCTTAATTATCCTAAAATTTAAATTGTATGTGATATTTTAAAATAAATTAATCATATGAAAAGTCATGTTTTATTTTTAAAGCACAAAAAGTCTTTTCATTTTTCATTTACACTATTATAAAATCAACCATATACATAACTATGTTATTTTCTATTTTGTTGTCTTCAGTCCACTGGATAAATACTACTATTATTATTATTTTTAATGATTTTAAATCTTATGATGTTAATTTAAATATATTCATGATACAATAAAATGTCTTTTAAATCTAGAAGTAAACTCAAATATAAATTATTTTATTTACATAATTCATGAAAAATTTTAAATTGAAAAATGAAAGTAAAAAAACTGTTTTACTATATTTATTTTGACTTTTAATTAGAAAACAAATTGAAGTTTACTATGCGATATTAAAAAATTTAACAATATTTTTCTTCTCAAAAACAATTGTAAAAATTATAATCAAGATGATAACTTGTTTGTTATTTGAAAATTTTAAGTTCTTAAATTATTTCAAGTGAAAATAATTTATGTTGATTATGATTTTACTATATAATGTATTGTGTGATTTATTAGTGATATTTGACAAATGAAAAAAGTATTCATATAAAAAGACTCATCATTAAATAAACTATTATAAATCATGATATAATTAATATATTGTTTGATAAAGGCAAGATTTTTTTAATAAAATAGAGGTGGATGTTTTAATTAAGACATGTACAATTTAGTTATATTAAAATTTATATTTTGAATATTACGCATTCCAAAGTCATAACCATTAGTGATATTTTCTTTGATAAATTTATCATTATACAAAATATGTCTTTTAAAAAACTAAAAACACAAACGAAAAAAACTAAAAACACATTTTTATTCATACTATTACAAAATTCAACAATTACTTATAGTTCTTTTCTTTTATTTTTATTGTCTTAATATAACCGTGCATAAAAATTAAAAATAAATTATTAATTAAATCACTAAAATAAAACTATGCACATAAATGTGCAAAATTTGTGCCAACAAATCCAAAAAAACTATATAAACAACGTAGAAAAATGCAAAAATTTGAAAACAATTCAAAAAGTAAGATGATCGTTTAATAATATTATCCCAACATATATAATTGTGTCCACTATGATTTTATTATAACGGAAAAGGATCAATGTGACTGTGAATTTGTTGCTTTATTATAGTAGTGATATTTGACGAGTATAAAAAAGTATTATTTGTCAGATAATTAATATATTATTTGATAAAAGCGAGTTTTTTTAAAATAAAATAGAATGGGATGTTTTAATTAGGACATGTACATCATTTTATGAATATATGATATATTTTTTAGATGGGAGAAAAATAGTCACACAAAAAAAATCACCAAATAAGTTATCATGAAGTTAAATTGAATTTTTGAAATTAAAAATACAATTGTACTATTTGGTTGCACAAGTATAAATCATAAGGTTATATTGAATTTTGAAAATAAAATTAATTCTTTAAAATTAAAAATTTATATTAGATAGATAAGGGCCTTTAGAAATGATATTAAATTGAATATTTAAGATATATATTGTCGTTTTAAAATATATTAATTAATAAACATATGTTCTTAACTAATATTATAAAAATAATTGATTTATATTTGTCAGTTTAGTATATTTTAATTGAAATTAATCATAAAAATTAAAAGTACAAAAATTCTATGAACATCTTGAAATGCATGTTTGACAAAAAGATTAACATTATAAATATAAATTCACAAAATTATAAAACATTTGACAAAAGCATAATCTATCAAGTCCAACTTTAAAAAAATAGCCTGCAATGAAAAAATCGAGTTAATACTCTTAAAAACAAATGATATTGAAAATATAACACAAATTTCTTAATTCAAAACAAAATTTTTTGTATAATACTCTTATTTCAAATTTCAGCATAACATACATAAATATGATTTAAAAGAAAAGGAAAACGTAAGTCTATAACTTTATTCAATAATGAATTCTACTTTAATTTAGAAATTAGAATACTAACAAAATTATACCAATGAATTTTATTTTAGATAATACGAAAAATTGTATAAAACCCCTTAAGTAAAGGTTGAGAATGATAAATAAATGAAATATAACTAATATAAAATAAGAAAACAAATTAGACTATTAAAATTAAAAAGAATTATATATATATATATATATATATATATAAAGAGAACCCTAGGCCCGCCTACGTGGCGCCACTAAATCAGGATTTCCTTTTAATTTATTTATTTCCAAAACTAGTCTTCCCTTTCATGAAAAGTTGCGACTCTTATGAAGAGTTGTGACTTTTATGAAAGGTTGTGACGTTTATGAAAGGTTGTGACATTTCCGAAGGGTTATGACTTTTCCAAAGAGTTGTGACCTTTTTGATAAAGTACAATAAGCGTTTGTTCACACTACCCTTTGTTGTCGATAAATAGAGGGATTTCCTCTCATTTTAAAACAACGAAAATTCTGAACTACTTCTTCTTCTTCTTCTTCTTCTTCTTCTTCTTCTTCTTCTTCCCAATTAAATATTTGTGTACTTTGCTCCTGTTGAGTGGCTTACTGACACCATTGTTTTTGTATCAATATGTTGGTGAATAAAATTGTTCCATCCTAAGAGGATCTATTTCTTTAAACCTCAGGTATTAGATGGGAATAATTTTCTTAAGGGGACACTGTGCATTCAGTGGACTCGATTTTTTCCTTTCTGTTTCATTCTATTTTTACATATCCTGGTATTTTTTTTACAGTCATTAATTTATGCTTATGATATTAATTGTTGTTTTATAGTACATGTTTTAAACTCTATTGTTTATGTTTCTAAAAAGTTATTGTCTCCGATTATATTGAACATATACATATATAGTATATATATTCATTGTGCAAAAAATAATTATGATACTCAGTTTCAAGAATTCATGTTTTGATATTCTATATAAAATTCTATAACTTAAAAGCACTATAAATAAGTTTACATATTATCTATTTTTACATAGATATGAAGTTTTTTCACTTATCAATTGAAGAAATTCATTATGCAAGTTCAAAAGATATAATTGCTTTCATGTTCAAGCGTAATTTCTTTTTTGAATCTGTTAATAATTTTTAAAAATTTTCACAGACATATATCACAATTTTATAATAATATATGCAACTTAAATGTGTTCTTACGAAATGCCTTTGTATATATATTCTTATTTTCTTCTTTATTTCCCTGTTAATGTTGATTAAAGAACCAATGATTTATTATTTCCTGAATAATTCATTTATCAGATGTTCTTGAGTTATGTGATAATGATAAATAATCAAATTGGAATATTGTTAATATTTTTTAAGAACCTATTTTCCCATTATTTTAATGTATGGATATTAGTAAAGGATTATTTGCAAGTTCAATGTAATTATTATTTATGACCGCGTGGAGCGCAGACAAATTACCTAGTTTAAAATAATAAAAGTAAAAAATACATTGAAATGAAAAAATAAAAATAGAAATAAAAGGAAAAAAATTTAAAAGTAATCAGTTTGTAATTACCAGCAATTCACAGCCTCCCACTGTCAATTGAAAAGTGTAATTACCTCTTGTCAACTACACCTTATTACACCCAATTACTGACTAGGTAATTACATGACTAACCAAATATGACAGACAATGTAATTACACCAAATTACACCAAATCCAATTAGTAGGATGTCCTTCCAAACATGCCCTTAGTATATTTCTTATTAATGGTTCCCTTGTGTGTTATGATAACCTTTAAATACTCATTATTGAGAAAGGTAAATTATTCACGTATAAAATTTGTATGCATAATTAATATCATATTACCTAGCAAATTTGTTACTTATAAAATTAAGATATTCTATAACTAAACTTGCATAACTAATTTATATTTTTTAAAAAACTAATTTATGTATTACTAATATACGCATAAACCACTCTTACCTTCAGTGCCAATGTACAATGATGCCTCCCAGCACCTTCATTTTTTATTTGATTTTTCTTTTATTTATAACTAATCATTTAATTAACTACAGTACTCTTCGTTTGAATTTTCAATGAACCATTAAAAATAATTTAATAAAACAAATAATAACGAACAAGTAAAAGAAAATATTATCCAAATCAAATGGCATGTTGTATCTTTATTACTAGATATAGGTGCCCGTGCTAACACGAGCCCAATATATGTTATATTTTTGTCTTAATTTATGTGATACATATGAAATTTAGACAGTCAATCGAATTTTAATATGATTTCAATATTTTAAGTTGTTATGTATTATGATTTATACTATTTTTTTTATAATTAAATAATATATGTTACTCTCTATATCCCAATTTATGTGGCATTGAACTAATAGAATTTTGAAAATTTTATATGTTTTTAATTTTTAAATTTGTTAATAATTATGATTTATATTACTATTTATGTCATTTTCAAATAATATATGTTACTTATATGTCCCAATTTGTACTGTAGTGATAGAATTTCGAGAGTCAATCAATTTTTTTTATGTCTTTTAAATATTTGAAGTTGATAATAATTGTGATTTATAGTACTTTTTATATGATTTTCAAATAATATGTGTTGCTTCCTTGTCACTATTTAAAACGAGTCATGAGTTGCACCCACACTTAACCTCCTAGGTGAGAGAACAAACGAATTCAACCCCAACTTATATCAATCGTTTAACTTACGAAAATCAACCATAATGCGGAAGCTCAAAGCTTATTAAAGTAACCAATAAAAGAAACTTCTAGAGTCTATTACATATCATCCCAAAACCTGAAAGTCATCACATCAAGATCATCTATTCTCAAATACCAAGTCTAAAAGTATTAAACACACCAAAATAAATAAGTAGGATAGTCTATGTTCAAAATTTAAAGACATTATGCCATGATTGATAGAATCCATCACGAGCTAGAAGGAATAGCTCACCCTGAAATCTGATGTGCTGGAGAGTGGCTAGAGCCGAGGGCGAGTCTAAGTCTATGGTACACTTGCTGCACTCCACAAAAGAAAATGAAGAAACACAAGTAGGGGTCAGTACAGGGCAACTTTTACTTCGTAGATATCATCGGCCAACTCAAAATAGAAACTAATATGCAATGAGTAATAGTATAGATTCAACTATGGCACTTAGGTGGCAAACAACAACAATGAACAAGTGATAACAACACTAAAGTAAGTACGTAATCAATCAACAATATCAAGATCACACATGATGACTCATGCCTCCAAACCAAGCTATTTTGGGAATTGAGTTCTTTGAGATTTAGCACATTATGTTGTTTCTATATGTTTTCCTTTAATGTTACCATGTCAGAACATGACACCCGATCCAAAAATACCGTATCGAAACGTGACACCCAATCCAATAATACCGTGTCGAAACGTGACACCCGATCCAATAATATTGTATCGGAATGTGACACCCAATCCAATAATACTGTGTTAGAATGTGATACCCGATCCAAATATATCATTAATTCATTTGTCATTCTTTATCATCTCTTGGACTTCCTTAACAATATTTCATTAAACCTTTTTTATTCGAGGCGTCACTTTAATACAACAAGTTTAAGATTGTGGATTTCGCGGCCTTGGGATTACAAACCAATCACAACAACTCATATATTATTCAAACCATAACAACCAAGTACGTAGAAAACTTCACAATATCACTCGATGAATATCAATCGCTATTAAGAGTCTATCTATCACATAGAATAAATCATAATCTACCTCCACCGAAGAGCCGAAGTCAAACAAGCTAATTTCTCAATGCTTTTCCTTTCTTCAATGTCTCAGAATATTTCCAATCTATCAAATATATAATATTTGTAAGTTAACGAGTCCATTGACACCCATATTACTATATGCCTAACCTAAACCGAAAAACTCACCCAAAGTATAGTCAAATTCCTAAACTTTGATACCAACTAATTTATCAAGTCTCATATATCTCAAATTTCAAACCTAGGATTAAGTCTCAATTACTACAATACAACTAATATTTAATTACTTATCTCAATATATCAAAACCTAATTTATACTATGACAACCAAATTTATAATATTTAAAATTAAAGCCACTGGTAAACCATGGCAGCCAATACCTGTCCATACGCTTACATCCAAAATACCCATTCCAACCATACAACTCATGAATTGCACCTTAATTGATCATAATTATTATTGTTTTCCCACCTCAATTCCTTCCCACATAATCAATTTCGTATAAAGTATATTACTAAACTTCATATATAATTATAACAATATAAAATTTATTAGTGCTAAAGATTTAATATAGCGGATCTTCTAAACAATGCTATGAAGGAATTGTACATGAAGTACTAAAGAAACTCACAATTATTTACTAATAATTATACCATCAACGGCTAATCACTGTTCCATAACTATCCACTAATATTTTATCTCCAAAAGACCATTGTTGGTCACCAATTTACAAACCGAAGTTGCAATTGCATTAAGCTTTTAAATCTGTCGTATGTTACTAATCCAACTCACTTCTTCCCCTTAATTTTTTTATACAACCCACTATTATAATAATAATGACATATGACCCTATTCTAATTACAAATACAAGGATTAGATCGTGATGACAATTACCTGAAGTTTTCTCGTTCTTCTCTCGTAGTTATGTGTCCGTGCCGCTGTGGTTTCTCCCTTTTGTGATAATGACTCACACATTATATCAACTCTCATTTAACTATAATTTATAATTATCTTTACATATGAGTTAAGTGGTATATGGTATTAAATAAATCATATTATATATGAACTTACCCCATTAACCACCAACTAAATAATGGATTATTTAACAAATATCCGCTAACTAAATAACCGTAAATAAACGAAAGGTTCAAGATTCTCATTTTAAATTTACGGGAAGGATCTAAATAGTTCTAACACTCAAAATCATCTAACGGGTCGTTACAATGGGGTAGTATTTGACACACGTGAAAATGAATGTATTGTTTAATAAGGTAGGGTTATATTTTCGTTGAAAACAAATATCCACACGAAAAAATATGTCGTAAGATAATGTATTGTCACGACCCAAATTCACAAATCGTGATGGTGTAACGACCTATGTGGTCGTTTTGAGTACTAGAACTTTTTCTTTCATAAAAGACCCTTTCGATTGAATCTGAATGGGTATTTTGGACTATTCGTAACTATAGTTATATGATTAAGGAGGTAATTTAATAATTAATTTAGTTGGTAGTTAAAGAAAATAATATTAAAATTAGTAGGGGGTCAGTTTTACCACTTTTATAATTAATCATGTATTATAATTAGGATAATAATAATCTGTAGAAGTTGTGGTTATATGTTACTACTGCAACATTCTGCCTGCAATCATTGGTAATGATTACCAAATGATTGAGGCATTCATTTGATTAGTAATGTTGAGAATTGGAATGTATAAGTGTAGGCGTATATGATTGAGGTGTTGGCTGCCACTGGTTTCGTAACCAGTGGCTTTAATTTCTAAACTTTATAACTTTGTTATCATATTACAAATTAAATTTTGATATATTGAGATAGGTAATTAAATATTAGGTGTATTGTATATTATTTGAATACCATTAAGGTTATGTTATTCAGAGAAATAAAGAATTAACCTTAGGCTTGAATATAAGAAATAAAAGACTTGGCATATTAATGGACCTCAAGATTAGGAACTTGAGTATAGATTTGTGTTTGATGATTTTTGAGTCTAGCCTATACATAGAGTAATATGAGTGTCTATAGACTCGTTAACTTACAAATAACGCATATTGCAAGATTGGAAGTGTTCGGAGGCATTGAGGAAAGGAAAATAATTGAAGAAGTAACTTGCTTGACTTCTGTTCTTCGGTGGAGGTAGGTTATGGTTTATTCTATGTGATAGATAGACTCTTAATAGTGATTGATAGTCATTGAGTGATATTGTGAATTTCTACTTGGTTGTGTGGTTTGGATAATCTATGTGTTGTTTGTGATTGGTCTGAAATCCTGAGACCATGAAATTTATAATCTTGAACCTTCTCTATTGAAGTGATGCCTTGAATAAAGAAGGCTTGATGAAATATTGTTAATGCAGTGAAAAGTGGTGATAATAAATGATAAACTATCATTATTATTGGATCGGGGTGTCACGTTCCGACACGATATTATTGGATCGGGGTGTCACGTTTTGACACGGTATTATTGGATTGGGTGTCACATTCCGACATGGTATTATTTGATTGGGTGTCACGTTCTGACACTGTAACATTAAAGAGGAAAACATATTGAATTAACTGAATGTAATCAATCTCAAAGAACTCATTTCCCAAACGAGCGTGGTGTGGATGCATGAGTCCTCGTGTGTGTGCTTGATATTGTGATTGATTACGTACTTGCTTCAGTTGTCACTTGTTCATGTTGTTTGTTGCTTATCCCCTGCTAAGTGCTATAGTTGATTTTATACTATTACTTTATGCATATTAGTTACTATTTTGAGTCGGCCGATGATATCTACTCAGTACATGTTTCCCTGTACTGAGCCCTACTTGCGTTTTTCTTTGTTTTTCTTTTGTGGAGTGCAACGAGTGTACCAATGACTTCGACTTGCCCTCAACTCTAGCCAATCTCCAGCATATCAGGTTCCAGGGTGAGCTATTCGTTCAAGCTCGTGTTGGATTCTCTTGGTCATGTCATGATGTCCTTAGTTTTCAGACATAAACTATTTTATTTATTTATTTTGGTGTCTTTAATACTCTTAGAATTAGTATTTGAAGATTAGATGTCCTCGCTGTGATGACTTTCAGGTTTTGGAAATGACATATAGTAGACTTTAATGGATTTGTGTTTCTTACACTAATAAGATTTAAGCTTCCGCATTATGGTTAGTATTTCGTAAGTTGAATGATAAATATAAGTTGGGGTTGAATTCATTGGTTCGCTCACCTAGGAAGTTAAGTGTGGGTGCCACTCATGACTCGTTTTGGGTCATGACAGATGGCACATATGTTCCCAACCAATAGGTAAGCCAACCCAACATATTTCAAATATATGGGTTTAAATAAGAAACACAATCACACAAAGAATTCAAGTCAATAATACATCAGCTAATGCCCATATGCTTCGAATTACAATTCACCTACTATAGTAATAAACTTTCCCTTTATAACACTGGTACTCGTACCAATGCCCGTCACGCAATTGGTATGAGACCCCCATCCTTCGCCCTTACCCATGGTCTATTTCATTTTTAATCTTTAATTAGAAAAACGTCCTTCAATAAAGTCTGAAAGTCTTAACATACCTTAAATGCCGAACCTGTGCCACGAATCCTCAAGATTTTTCCTTCCTTTTTCTCAAAGTTTTGGAACGTTCCCAATCTACCAATTATGAAATATTCGTAAGTAAGCCAGTTCATAAACACTCATATTACTACACTTCTAACCTAAACCAAAAGCTCATCAAATTGCTATAATTCAAGCTCCTAATTGTGGTGCCAATTAATATGTCACGTCTTATATTTCCTAAAATCTAGTATTAAGCCTCAAACTCTCCAAATATCTCAAATTCAATGCTAATCATATATTATACACCTAATAATTAATTATCTATTTTAACATATCAAAAACTAAATTTATAATGTGACAATAATAAAAAACATACGCCAATTTGAACCATTTACGAAAACTAAACTTGCAGAACCTCCAAATTCCTATGTGCCCCTAAATGAATGACATGAACCATCAAAGTCCTAAAAATGAAGACTTGGCCCTATCAAGCCTGCTTTCCTCGATAAAAGCCCACAGAAGGGCCAAAGCACAACAAGCCTACTTATCATCAAAGCAAGCCCAAGTCCACGGAAAAGCAAGCTAAGACGCTTTTTTCGCAGCCAGATTAATTATTTAAGTCAAGATTGCATGACTTAAGTCAAATCCAACTACATTGGGCTAGGTTGGGCCTCTACAAAACGGCCGATTTCGATTTTGTTATCTAAAAAAGAATCGATTTCATTCAACCTTTGATTCAAAGAACTGCGCTTAGCCCCCCCGCCCGTGAAGACAAGATCGGATCTTTAAAGCTGAAGTCTTTTTCTTCATCAAGAGTGAGAGATCCGTCTAAGAACAATAGGTTTCCCGATAGAACCCTATTTCGCCCAAGTTGTTTCGGAACCGGAAAAAAGAAGCCGAATCGAGAAGTAGCAGACATGACCGCTTCTACCACTTCACTATAAGTACTCAAACAGTACTTGCCGCCGGAACTGTTATATCTCTGCATATAGATACTAAATCCAACAACAAAATAAAAGCTATCACTAATGGCAATCATTAAGCAGACAACACTTAGCACTAGAAAACAAAATATTTCTCCCCCTCTAAACCCAGAAAAACCAACACTAACGCTACACTACTGCCAAGTTTGGCTAACTTCCAAATTCCTTAACAACATTAACTAATATAATAGTATTTTATTTTGAGACTTAGCAATTAAAGCATGAAACACTTTGGAATTTTTTTTCATCACTCACCTGCAATCTGATCGAGTCGCCCACGTCTTTGCCTGTAAGTTTGTGTGCCCTTATTTCTTTTACTTACTCAATTTATGATAAAAAAATATTAAACCCCTCTAACTTATTTTAATTATGTGGGCCAAGTGATAAAAAGAATCAAATAAGTCATGGACTTGGCCCATTAACTATTCAACTATATTCATTATTTAATAATTATTCGTCAACTAAATATTCGTAGTTACCGAATATTTCAAATTTCCGTTTAAATTTTACGGGAAGAGTCAAAATAGTTCTAGTTTTCAAAACGACCTAGCGGGTCGTTACATCATCTACCACTTAAACAAACATTCGTCCTCGAACGGTAAAAGAATAGAACATACCTAAACGCTCAAAAAGCTGAGGATATTTACTCCTAATGTCTGACTTGGTCTCCCATGTAGCCTCCTCCATTGGACGATGCTTCCATTGAACCTTTACTGAAGCAATCTCTTTCAACCTCAATTTTCGAATTAGCCTATCCAAAATGGTTACCGGCTCCTCCTCAAAAGTTAAATTCTGATCAAGTAACACATGAATCCCATTGAATCACATGAGCACCACTCTGATGATATATTTTCAACGTCAAAATATGAAATACGGGATGAACACTCGACACACCAGGTGGCAAAGCCAACTGATATCCCACCTCACCAATACGCTTCATAATCTCGAAAGGATCAATATACCTTGGGCTCAACTTGCCCTTCTTTCCAAATCTCATCACACCCTTCATGGATGAAACCTTCAATTGAACCCTCTCTCCAACCATGAACTCCAAATCACGAACCTTTCGATCTGCATAACTCTTTTTCCTACTCTAAGCCATGAGAAGTATATATGGGATCAACTTCATCTTGTCCAAGGAGTCCCTTAACAAATCTGTACCTCACGGTCTAACCTCAAAAGCATCAAACCAATCAATTGGAGATCGACATCTCCTACCATACAAAGCCTCAAATGGTGCCATCTCAATGCTTGAATGGTAACTATTATTGTAAGCAAACTCCGTAATGGCAAGAACTGATCCGTTCAGATTGACCATCAGTCTGAGGGTGAAAGGTTGTACTAAGATCGATCTGAGTGCCCAACTCCTTCTGTGGTGTAATACATATTACCTCCATTCACGAACTTCAACGTATTGATGGATTGTTCACAAGGATAGAGGCTGTTGACCATGTATGGATGACGAGGATGGAGTTCCATGCCTTGCATAGGAATATATGCACCTTGAAAGAGCTCCCAGTTGGGCAACATCATGCTTGGATGATAGCTTGGAGAGTGGGAGGCCTAACGAAGCAATGAGGAACAAGTGGAGATGCTGTTCCATTCGGCGAGCTGACTCCACATCGACGACTCGCCAAACCTCTTTGGCGAGAGTTCCAAGATCACCAACTGGCCCAAGGATCTATGAAGGGGGACACTGTTTATTAGGCGAGCTGAATACCATTGGCACATCGCCAAGTGGATTGGGCGATGGTCCCCAGACCGCCCAAAGTTCCAGTAGCTCCCCAACCAGGGCAAGGAGCAGGATTCCTCGCCGAGTATATTGGGCGCATCGCGGAGCCATTAGGCAAGCTCGACTTGGCTCGCCCATTGTCCCATTTCGGGTCACTTTTGGGCCCATCTATGTAATAATGCCTAAAACTATAAATAGGCCTTTAGGGGTTCATTTTAGGGTAGATTGATTTTGAATATTGTGGTTGTAAACCTAAACTCCTTGTGTGAGTGTGTGAAAGCTTGGTGTAAAGCTTTTGTTGAACCTTGTTTAGAAACAGGGGTTGCTTGGGATATCGATTCCCTTGAGGTCTTCATAAGAGTTAGGTCCTTCTTATTGGATTAACAAAGTGAGGTCTTTGGGTTTAACATATCCATAGGTTGCTCTTTGTTTCCTCTTGCTGTGTCTATCTATTTATCCATATTAGGTGCTTGTTAGGATCTAAATTGGAGGTTATTGGATTTAATACATCTTTTAGTTGCCAATTGTTTCTTATCTTGTGTCTCTTCTTCTATGTTTCTTGTTTTCCACTGTTTATTGTGATTCTTCTTGTGAGAATTACATCATTTGGTATTAGAGCTTGGATTAGATTCATTCTTATGATTCTAGTCTTGGGTTTGTTATAAAAAAAAATATGTTCAAACGTTTTTGTGAAATTTTTGAAAATGGGTTTGTTGATTTGTGTCTTCTTTGAAGTTCCAAGGTTAGATTAGTGTTCCCTAACCTTACTTGAGTCTAAATCTGAGATTTGGTAAAGTTTGGAGCTCTATTGAAGATTCCACCATTGTTGGTTGAAGAAGCTTGAAGAACTTCAAGTGGGTTTTCAGATTTGGGTTAAATTGGAGATTCTTGAGTATTGGGGTTTGATCTCTATATCCTTAGGATTTCATAGCTGAAATTTGGGTGAAAACGGATTAGAAATCCATTGGGTTTAAAATTGGGTGTTATTCATGTTCATGGTGTTCTTCATAACTTGAAGAAAGAAGGAAATGAGTTTTGAAATCAGAAGATTTTGGCAAGGAATTGGAAGATAAAAAGTATTGGGGATTGCTTCCTATATCACGGGGAGCTTGTATCTCAAATTTCGTGAAATTCTGAGTTAAAATCGTTGAGGGTTTTATTTTGGGTCTTCATCTTGTTCATAGTGTTCTTGAAGAAAATTCAAATCTTCAAGAAGGAGGAATCTTCCAAATAGGTGTTTGATTCTAAAAAGGAAGAAAGAGAAAGTGTATAAGTGTTTTTCCAAAAGGGAATTTATCAAAAGGGGTAAATACTAAAGGACAGGGCAGGGGGGACCACCAGAATTGAAATTTTGGAAGTTTGTAGCTACAACAGTGGTCCATTAGGCGAGCTAAAGCGGGGATCACCTAACCCACTCAGCGCCTCGCCCTTTGGGCAGTTAGGTCACCGAGTTGGCCCTCATTTTGGTGGAGATATTGGAAATTTCAGCAAGCAATGCCCTGGTTGCCGAATCCACTCGGCGCATCGCCGAACTTCCACCCAGATCGCCGAATTTCCTTAGAGGATTGTTGAGTTTGGCGAGTCAATATTTAAGTTGGTGAGCTGAACTTCACGTTTGGCGAAGAAAACATGCCATTTCGCGATGGGAAACTCGTCTTATGACCCCTCTCATCTCAGGTTCTAATTCGTACTTTCCTTTCTTTGATTCTAGTTTGTAAACAAGAATCCTAAATTGATTTTCAACTTGTAATTACCTACTTGTTGATTATTGGTTCCTGAATTCACTTCTTTGTTAGTGCTTTTCTTTTAGTTCTTTTATTCGTTTTACTTCGTAGTTAACTTCTTAACTCAAGTCCGTTTGCTTAAATCGAGTCATTCGTTCTTCTTGAAATAAAAATCTATTCTAACCAAGAGTAGAAATCGAGACCTTGTGATCAACTGAGTATAAGCAATCTTCAACATTTGTCGAGCCTATTTGAGAGGCAATAAAATGTGTGTAAACACGAGCGATTGTGAGTTCATTTTTCTAACGCTAACGTTGTTTGTTGGTTTTGTGAGTTGTCATTTTATAGGTACAAGGAGTTATAAGGAAGCATGTCCTTCATAGCCTCATACCCATGTGACTATGATATGGGATATTATGATTGTGATGATGAGGGCTATAGATGTAAGGATAATGGTGATTATGGGGGCTATGAAGATACCCGTGATCAAGAGCCGAATAAGAATGAGAGCTACTATTTTGGAGGCGAATATGAGAGAAATGTTGAACATAGCTCTTATGGCAAAAATGGAGAAGAAGACTCATGCGGTGGCTCCTATGATGATGAAGGAGCATGTGAGAGGTCTTACTCTCACTCCGAGAGTGAAGATGGTTCCTATGATGATTTCGAAACATGTTACACTTCCCACTCCTTGGATGAAGGTAAGGTGAGGTATAATACTCTATTATATACGAAGTACGAGGAGCATGCCCCTAAGGCTTGTGAAGATTCGTGTTCTTACTCTTGTGCTAATCCTTACCCTAGTCGAATTAGTGTGTGTGGCTACACTAGCTTAAGTCAAAGTCATCCGATGGGAAGGAGAGAGTGTGCAATTCTAAAGTCTAAGGATACTTTATCCTATATTTCTCATGGAAATGCACACTATTCGGGATTTGGGAACCAAGGCAGGCGTGAAGGATGTGTCAAGGGTCTCGGTACCAAAATGATTGAATTTCCTATCTTTAAGGGATGGCGTGATCCCGAGGCATATCTTGATTGGGAGTGGCAATGTGAGCAGATTTTCCAACGCCATGATTTGAGAGGTCCAGAGTGACTATTGTATGCCCTTGATCATTTGAAAGGTCTTGCATTGGGTTGTTGGAATCAAGCGGGAAAGCTTCGAACACTCCACAGAAATACCCATCCATTGACATGGGAAGAATTGAAAGGGCTGATGAGGTTCAAGTATGTGCCAAAAGGGTACAACAAGCTTTTCAATGTCGATTCGAGAAGATTAGTCCTTAGGACAAAGGTTGGCATTTGTGGGGCTTTGGGACTTGACCTTGTCCTCGATGATGGGTACAATTTGAACTACATCACTCCAGAGGTGGTAGCTTACTTGGGACTACCTCGACTACAAAGGACTTATCCATACACCATGGGGGATGTAAGGTTACCGAAAGGGTAAGAGTCTCTTTCACACGCGGGAAATACTATGAGGAGGTTTGGTGTGATATAATGCCCATGGCTTCTTGTCACTTAAGTTTGGGGGCCAATTGGTTCAATGAGCATAGGGTCCCAAATGAGCAAAACGGGTATAAGTGTTTCGTGGATCATTGGGGAACACATCTATTTCCTCCTCTTAAGGTGAAAAGTGAGAGACAAAAGATTGAGAGGAGTAAGGGAAAGCAAGGTGGCAACCTTAGAGTGGAAAAATGAGAGGTTGAGAGTGAAGTGAGAGGGTTGCCACAATCTCAATCTAACATTTATGTTCATCCTTCTCTTTGTAAGGATTCTTATATAGGTACAAGCGTAATGAATGGAGGAACACAAGTTCTAGCCAAAGAGCCTACAATCGAAGGTGTGATGGATGCACTAATGGGATGTTCTAACATCCAAGGTAAATAAGATCTTTCTTGCGAGTGTCACGGTACAATAGCTAATCTTAACACTTTTACCATTACAAATAAACAAACTGTGAATGTTAGCTTGTCTTTATGTGAGCCTATTGATTCTTTACCATGTGTTGATAATGTGTTTGTTGAGAATGTGGATACACTAGTTGATCCTATTGATGACTGAATTGATTCTTCTATTAAGATCAATTTGTGTCCACCTAGTGTTGACACCTATGCTTTGAATGCTAGCTCATTATTTTGTATTAATTGTGTTGATCAACCTGTTTGTAAGTGTAGCTCACTGGTTGAGGGTCCTTGTAATGTGATTAAGGAACCTCAAGTTAGTGGCACTAATGATAATGTTGATCATCTGATTAGGAGTGACTCTTTGAGCATGTCTTTTGTGGTTGATCCAATTGCTTGCTTTGCTCATAGAGATCATGTGCTTGGAAGTACTTTGAAAGATGATATGTGTCTTTTGAGGGTGAACTTGCATGTTTTAATTCTTCCCTAGTGGTTGATTATTCCCTCTTTAAGTACAATATCCTTTTTGAAGATGATGAAATCACTCCTAGTGATGTACCTAGTGGTGTGAATCTTGTGACCAATATAGTTATTGATAGCTATACTTGTTATAGTAACCCATTATGGTGTGAGGCTTTCCCTCCCAAAGATGGAAATCTCTTCTTGGAAGAGGAGAGTACTCTTGTGGGGAAGGAATGTGACGAGGAGGAAGGTGGTGTGTGCTTTCCCGTTACTTCTTCTTCTTGGTATGTTTCACTCCTTGATAGTATGACCAATGCTTTTTAGCCTATTGGTAGTCATACACATGAAAACACCCTAGAGGAGGTTGATTTGCGAGACACCTTTCTCTTTACTTGGTTTACATATAATGGTGCTCATGCTGTTGAGTGGAGTATGCTGTTGGGAGGAACAAGTGCCTACCTGATAAATGGAGGAGCACTTGATCCAATTCTGTGGACCTTCTATCCGTTTGATCCTGGTGGATGTTTGAGGGTATTTGAATTGGTGGGAGTATCATCTTTTGGGTGGTACTACCTTGTTGTTGAGAAGAATGACCATTGTCCTTGTTCTCCATTAGTGGGCTTAATCGTCATGACAATAGAGGATATTTGTTTGTTCCTTGAGTTTGAGTCTCCTCGGTTAAATATTATAAGTGCTAACCTTTGTACTACCCATCATGCTAAGGGAATAAGCTTTTTGCTTATGATCTATATGGTTTTACAAGGTTTGGATTCGAGGACTCAATTTTATCTACTTGCATTTGATGATACTCATGCTTGTGTGGGTAGCATATCTTATGTTAGTAGTGGTATCAATTGGGCAAATGAGAGTCTCCTTGACTCGATGTTGTGCGACCCTTCTCCATTTGACCCTGGTGTCGACTTTAAGTGTGCTGAGTGTGGTAGTAACACCATCTATTATTTGCATGATTCTTCCGTGGTGTTATTACTTCATCCAATGTGCTTGAGTGAGGTATGTTTACCAATTTGGGTGGGGAATACTTATGTACGCGAACCTGCTCATGAATTGGGAATACTTACTCTCTTGAAGTTATCTAGTGCATTGGAATGGGGTCTTAATTTGGGTCAACACTACTTGTGCCTCCGCACTTAGGTACGAGAGTGTTCTTGTGCTACTTGATAAAAGGGAGGCCTTGTGCTTGTTTGAATGTGGAACCAATGATGGCTTACATATTAGGTTGTTTAATTCTATTGGTTCCTATGCTCTACCCCTTTGTCTAAGTTTCTTACTTAGCCAAGTATCTATTACTTTGATGGGTTGCAAACCCTTTGTTTCTATTTGTGATGCTTGGTTATATGTTAAATTTGTGCATCCTTGGCAAGGTGATGAAATTGTTAATGCTAATGCTAACCCTCATGCCATGAGGATCTTTCTACTGTTTGCTTCCCCTATGGTTTTGCAAGGTATGGAATCAAGGACGAATCCTTTTCAAGAAGGGGAGAATGATGTAGTACAGATTACCTCCATTCACGAACTTCAACGTATTGATGGATTGTTCACAAGGATGGAGGCTGTTGAGAATGTATGGATGACGAGGAGGGAGTTCCATGACTTGCATGGGAACATATGCACCTTGAAGGAGCTCCCAGTTAGGCAACACCATGCTTGAATGATAGCTTGGAGCGTGGGAGACCAAACGAAGTAAGGAGGAACAAGTGGAGATGCTGTTCCATTTGGCGAGCTGACCTCCACATTGACGACTCGCCAAACCTCCTTGGCGAGAGTTCCAAGATCGCTAACTGGCCCAAGGAGCTATGAAGGGGCAAGCTGCTCATTAGGCGAGCTGAATACCATTGGCGCATCGCCAAGTGGATTGGGCGATGGTCCCCAGACCGCCCAAAGTTCCAGTACCTTCCCAGCCAGGGCAAAGAGCAGGATTCCTCGCTGAGTACATTGGGCGCATCACGGAGCCATTAGGCGAGCCTGACTTAGCTTTCCCATTGGCCCATTTCGGGTCACTTTTGGGCCCATCTATGTAATAATGCCTAAAACTATAAATAGGCCTTTAGGGGTTCATTTTAGGGTAGATTGATTTTTAATATTGTGGTTGTAAACCTAAACTCCTTGTGTGAGTGTGTGAAAGCTTGGTGTAAAGCTTTTGTTGAACCTTATTTAGAAACGGG
This sequence comes from Solanum acaule, assembly GCA_036250505.1. NCBI lineage: Eukaryota > Viridiplantae > Streptophyta > Magnoliopsida > Solanales > Solanaceae > Solanum > Solanum acaule. The sequence goes on from JAJOOR010004631.1 coordinate 26,208, forward strand.
GGTTGCTTGGGATATCGATTCCCTTGAGGTCTTTGTAAGAGTTAGGTCCTTCTTGTTTGATTAACGAAGTGAGGTCTTTGGGTTTTACTTACCCATAGGTTGCTCTTTGTTTCCTCTTGTTGTGTCTATCTATTTATCCGGATTAGGTGCTTGTTAGGACCTAAATTGGAGGTTATTGGATTTAATACATCCTTTAGTTGCCAATTGTTTCTTATCTTGTGTCTCTTCTTCTATGTTTCTTGTTTTCCACTGTTTATTGTAATTCTTCTTGTGAGAATTACATCATTCTGCATAGACCGCCAGAAATGAGATGTAAATTTTGTGCGGAAATAATAGAAAGGGGAACCCAATGCAAACAAACTATCTCTCAGATCTTGGCAAACTTTTTTGTATTATAGGTAGTCCGAAATGGTGCGAAGTGTGCAGACTTAGTCAATCGATCAACGATTACCCATATAACATCAAACATACCCAAGGTACGTGGCAACCCTACTATAAAGTCCATAGCAATAGACTCCAACTTCCACTTGGGTATGGGCATTCTCTGAGTCACACCTCCAGGCTTTTGGTGTTCATACTTCACTTGGTGACAATTCAAACACCGAGATATAAAATCTAGTATCTCTCTTCATACGACAACACCAATAATGCTTTTTCAAGTCACGATACATCTTAGTATCCCCCGGATGAATATAGTATCTCGAACTATGTGCTTCCTCCACGATCAATTTAGTCAATTCACCGGTCCAAGGAACACAAATACGACCTTTTAACCTCAAAACTCCCTCACTATCAAGAGTTGCATCCTTGGCTTATCCTTTTGACACCTTGTTTCTAATCTTACATAAATCACCATCATCAAACTGTTGAGCCCAAATCTGCTCCAATAAGGATAACCTAGCCTTCATATAAGCCAACACCTTACCAGATTATGAAATATCAAGCCTCACAAAGCTATTGGCCAAGGATTGGACATCCCTAGCTAAAGGAAGCTCCCCAGCCTGTAACAAGGCTAGACTACCCATACTTAGCGCCTTTCGACTCAAGGCATCTGCTACAACATTTGCCTTACTCAGATGTTAAAGAATAGTCATGTCGTAATCTTTGAGCAACTCCAACCATCTCCGCTGCCTCAAATTGAGTTCCCTCTGATTGAATATACTGGAGACTACGATGATCTGTGAACACCTCACAATGAATACCATAAAGATAATGCCTCCAAATTTTCAATGCAAACACAACAGCCGCCAACTCCAAATCATGAATAGGATAGTTCTTCTCTTGAACCTTCAACTGCCTCGAAGCATAAGCTATCACCTTCCCCTTCTGCATCAATACGCAACCAAGATCGATTCGAGAAGCATCACAATATACAACAAAACCCTCTCCCTCCACAGGTAGGGTCAAAATCAGAGCAATAGTCAATAAATTCTTGAGATTTTGGAAACTCACCTCACACTCATCAGACCACTGAAACGTCACTTCCTTCTGCGTCAATCTAGTTAATGGGGATGAAATGGACGAGAGTCCACTACAAATCATCGATAATAACCTGCAAGGCCTACGAAGCTCCGAATCTCAGTAACTGAAGAAGGTCTGACCCGATCTCGAACTGCCTTAATCTTCTTAGGATCCACCATAATACCTTCATTGGACACTACATGTCCCAAAAATGCTACCGAACTAAGCCAATACTCACACTTTGAAAACTTTGTATAGAGCTTCTTCTCCTTCAGAATCCCAAGCACAATACTCAAATGATGCTCATGTTCCTTCTTACTACGGGAATATATCAATATATCATCTATGAAGACAATAACAAAGGAATCCAAGTACGGTCTGAACACTCCGTTCATCAAGTCTATAAAAACTGCTGGTCATTATTCAATCCGTAAGACATCACTAAAATCTCCTAATGGCCATAACGTGTTTGACAAGCTGTCTTAGGGATATCCTCCTCCCTAACCTTCAGCTGATAATAGCCAGATCTCAAGTCAATTTTGGAGAAAACTGAAGCACCCTGCAGCTGATCAAATAAATCATCAATACGAGGTATAAGGTACTTATTTCTTATGGTTACCTTGTTCAACTGCCGATAGTCAATACACATACGCATCGATCCATCTTTCTTCTTTACAAATAATGTCGGAGCACTCCAAGGAGATACACTCGGTCTTATAAAACCCTTGCTCAATAAATCCTGCAACTGCTCCTTCAACTCTTTCATTTCAGCCGGTGCCATATGATAAGGAGGAATGGAAATAGGTTGAGTGCCTGGCTCTACGTCAATACAAAAATCAATATCATGATCAGGTGGAAGACCTGGCAAATGTGTCGAAAATACCTCTGAAAATTCACTCACCACCGAAATAGACTCAAGCATAAGAGTCTCAACACTAGTATCTCAAATGTGCGCCAAGTAAGCCAGACATCTTCTCTCTACCAAGTGACGAGCCTTAAGAAATGATATCACCCCTTTAGGAGGGTGACTAAGAGAACCTCTCCATTCGACTATAGTAATTCCAGGCATAGTAATGTAACTGTCTTTGTGTGACAATTTAAAATTGCGTGATAAGGAGATAACCAATCCATACCAAGAATCGCATCAAAATCTACAATATCTAAGACCTTTAAATCTGCATGAGTGTCATATCCCATGAAGGAAACTATACATAATCGATACACCCAATCTACCACTGCATAATCCACAACAAGAGTAGAAACATGTACCGGCAAATCAAGAGACTCACATAATATATCTAGACTCGAAGCAAAATATGTGGTCAAATAAGAATAAGTAGAGCCTGGATCAAATAATACAGTAGTTGGTCGATGACAAACTCAAATAATACATGTGATAACAGAATCTGAAGCCTCAGCCTCTGGCCTACTCGAAAAAGCATAACAGTGAGAACGACCGCCCTCAGATTGTGAACCTCTACGATCACCACCTCGACCAGAAGGAGAACCACATCTACCTGAATGAGAACCACCTTTGCCACTTTGTACACCTCCCCTAGTTGGAGGTTGTGCAGCCCTGAAAGTGGAAGCCTGAGAACCGTGATGCAAGCCACCACATCTGGTTCTATGGAAATCTCTCACAAAGTGTCCCATATCACCACACTCAAAACAACCCCTATGATACGTAAGCTGATGAGAGGAATTTGAATGACCTGAATGTCCTCCACGGCCTACATGTCTAGAATATGAACCCTGTTAAGTATGCACCAAACTCGAAGAACTATGCCCAGCGTAACGAGCCTCAGACGCTGGTATAGCAGCATAAATGGGTCAGCTGGACTGAGAGTGAAAACCTCTCCTTAAGTAACCTCGACTCCTAGGTAGAGCACCACCATAATCACCTGAGTGACGGGTTTTCTTGCCCTCACGCTGCTCAAATCCCTCACGTCGAATCATCTTAAACTCCTTAGCAACATCTACCACCTTTTGGAACGAGACACCAGAAGTATCAACCTGAGAAACTCCCATACGAATCAAAACAATCACCCCATTAACAAACCTTCTCACTCTCTTAGCCTCTGTGGGAAGTATCATCAAAGCATGCCTAGCTAAGACATGTAATTTACCCTCATACTCTGTGACTAACATACCATTTTGCTGCAAACCCTCGAACTAGGACCTCTTACGCTCCCACTCACTGCGTGGAACAAACTTGGCTAGAAATACCCGAGTAAATTGAGTCCATGATAGTGGAGGGGATCCAGCTGGCCTAGTACTAATATAATCCCTCCACCACTGCTTGTTAGAGCCAGTCATCTGAAACTCTGTGTAGTCAACTCCATAAGACTCCACTAATACAAGATTATGCAACCTCTCATGACAACTAACTATAAATTCATATGCATCCTCAGTTAAGTCACCAGTATAAGTTGGAGGATTCATTAGTCTGAACCTCCCAAACATCTTTAGTTCATCAATGGTCATGGAAAGCCTGTTCCCCAAGTGTAATGCAATATATGGTCATTCCATACTATCTAAACGGGGAGCTACAATAGCAACTGACTGAGTCCTGGGAGTTTGAGAATCTGGAGCAACCATCAGATCTGGAGTCTAACCTCCAACACGGGTCTGTGAGGCATCAGAGGTGACAAGCAAAGTTCCCTCTTGAGCCATTCCCTCTAGAAGCCCTAACATACGAGCCTAGGTATCTTGAAGCACTAGGGTGGGAATAATACTATGTGGAGCCTGAGCTGGTCCATCCCCTTCGACACGATCCTGCACATCCCCATGAATAACGTTTGCATCAAGAAATACTATCCTATCATGGCCCTAGGTAGCTATTGGTACTTGTCCATCTATGGGTGCTGCAATACGAACCCTACCCCGACTTCGACCTCGACCTCGTCCCCTTCCTCTACCTCGGATAGTGCTCCCAGAAGCAGGTGCAAGAATAGGCTTCTAATCACCACTTATAGATGTACTAGTCCTCACCATCTAAGATAGAATGAGATATCAAGATTAGAATTTCAACATGGTCAAGTGTGCATGATAATGAATGAAATAATAGAATTTTCCTAAATGTCCTATAGCCTCTCGAAGATAGGTATGGACATCATCATACCGATCCGCAAGACTCTACTAGATATTGCTCTTGTACTCGTGAGACCGATGAACCTAGAGCTCTGATACCAAATTGTCACGACCCAAATTCACAAGTCGCGATGACACTTATGTTCCCAACCAATAGGTGAGCCAACCCAACAAATTTCAAATATACGAGTTTAAATAAGAAACACAATCACACAAAGAATTCAAGTCAATAGTACATCAGCTAATGCCCATATGCTTTGGCATTCTCGAATTACAATCCACCTACTATAGTAATAAACTTTCTTTTATAACACCGGTACTCTTACCAATGCCCATCACACCATTGGTATGAGACCCACATCCTTCGCCCTTACCCATGGTTTATTTCATTTTTAATCTTTAATTAGAAAAATACCCTTCAATGAAGTCTGAAAGTCTTAACATACCTTAAATGCCGAACCCGTGCCACGAATCCTCAAGATTTTTTCTTCCCTTTTCGCAAAGCTTCGGAACGTTCCGAATCTACCAATTATGAAATATTCGTAAGTAAGCGAGTTCATAGAAACTCATATTACTACACTTCTAACCTAAACCAAAAACTCTTGAAATTGCTATAATTCAAGCTCCTAATTGTGGTGCCAACTAATATGTCACGTCTTGTATTTCCTAAAAATCAAGCCTAGTGTTAAGCCTCAAACTCTCCAAGTATCTCAAATTCAATGCTAATCATATAATATACACCTAATAATTAATTACTTATCTTAGTATATCAAAAAATTAAATTTATAATGTGATAATAATAAGAAACATACGCCAATTTGAACTTTCACGAAAACTAAACCTGCAGAACCTCCAAATTCCTATGTGCCCCTATATCTCTGTATACAGATACTAAATCCAACAATAAAAAAAAAGGCTATCACTAATGGCAATCATTAAGCAGACAACACTTAGCACTAGGAAACAAAATATTTCTCCCCCTATAAACCCAGAAAAACCAACACTAACGCTACACTACTGCCAAGTTTGGCTAACTTCCAAATTCCTTAACAAAATTAACTAACATAATAGTATTTTATTTTGAGATTTAGCAATTAAAGCATGAAACACTTTAGAAATTTTTTTCATCACTCACCTGCAATCTGATCAAGTCGCCCACGTCTTCGACTGTTAGTTTGTGTGCCCTTATTTCTTTTACTTACTCAGATTATGATAAAAAAAATATTAAACCTATCTAACTTATTTTAATTATGTGGGCCAAGTGATAAAAATAATTCCATACGTCATGGACTTGGACCATTAACTATTCAGCTATATTAATTATTTAATAATTATTCATCAACTAAATATTCGTAGTTAACGAATATTTCAAAATTTATGTTTAAATTTTAAAGGAACAGTCAAAATAGTTCTAGTTTTCAGAACGACCTAGAGGGTCGTTACATCATCTACCACTTAAACAAGCGCTCGTCCTCGAACGGTAAAAGAATAGAACGTACATGAACACTAAAAAATCTGAGGATATTTACTCCTCATGTCCGACTCGGTCTCCCATTTAGCCTCCTCCATCGGACGATGCTTCCATTGAACCTTTACTGAAGAAATCTCTTTCGACCTCAACTTTCGAATTTGCCTATCCAAAATAGTTACCGGCTCCTCCTCAAAAATCAAATTCTGATCAAGTAACATCGAATCCCATTGAATCACGTGAGCACCACCCTGATGATACTTTTCCAACATCGAAATATGAAATACGGTATGAACACCCGATAAACCAGGTGGCAAAGCCAACTAATATGCAACCTCACCAATAGCTCCACAATATCGAAAGGACCAATATACCTTGGGCTGAACTTGCCCTTCTTTCCAAATCTCATCACACCCTTCATGGGCGAAACCTTCGATAGAACTCTCTCTCCAACCATGAACTCCAAATCACAAACCTTTCGATCTGCATAATTCTTTTGCCTACTCTAAGCCATGGGTAGTCTATCTTGGATCAACTTGACCTTGTCCAAGGACTCCCTCAACAAATCTGTACCCCACGATCTAACCTCAAATGCATCAAACCAAATAATTGGAGATCGACATCGCCTACCATACAAAGCCTCAAATGGTGCCATCTCAATGCTCGCATGGTAACTATTATTGTAAGAAAACTCTGCTAATGGCAAGAACTGATCCTAGTGACTGCCAAAGTCGATCACACATGCCCGCAATATGTCCTCAAGAACCTGAATAGTCTGTTCAGATTTACCATCAGTTTAAGGGTGAAAGGCTGTACTAAGATCCACCCGAGTGCCCAACTCATTTTGCATAGGTGGCTAGAATGAGATGTAAATTGTGTGCCATGATCAGAAATAACAGTAAGGGGAACCCCATGCAAATGAACTATCTCTCGAATAAAGATCTTGGCTAACTTCTCTGAATTATAGGTAGTCCGAATTGGTACAAAGTGTGCACAATAAGTCAATCGATCCACGATCCCATATAGAAACAAACTTACCCAAGGTACATGGAAACCCTACCACAAAGTCCATAGTAATACGCTCCCACTTCCACTCAGGTATGGGCATCCTCTGAGTCACACCTCCAGGCTTTTGGTGTTCATACTTCACTTGCTGACAATTCACACACCGAGATACAAAATATACTATGTCTCTCTTCATACGACACCACCAATAATGTTGTTTCAAGTAACGATACATCATAGTACCCCCGGATGAATAAAGTACCTCAAACTATGTGCCTCATCCATGATCAATTTAGTCAATTCATTGGTCCGAGGAACACAAATACGACCTTTTAACCTCAAAACTCCCTCACTATCAAGAGTTGCATCCTTGGATTCTCCTTTTGGTACCTTGTCTCTAATCTTACATAAATCACCATCATCAAACTGTTGATCCTGAATCTCTTCCAACAAGGATGACCTAGTCTTCACATAAGCTAACACTTTACCAGATTATGAAATATCAAGCCTCACAAAGCTATTGGCCAAGGATTGGACATCCCTAGCTAATGGACGCTCGCCATCCTGTAGCAAGGCTAGACTACCCATACTTACCGCCGTTGGACTCAAGGCATCTGTTACCACATTTGCCTTACCTGAATGATAAAAAATAGTCATGTCGTAATCTTTGAGCAACTCTAACCATCTCCGTTGCCTCAAATTGAGATCCCTCTAATTGAATATATACTGGAGACTACGATGATCCATGAACACCTCACAATGCACACCATATAGATAATGCCTCCAAATTTTCAATGCAAACACAATAACCGCCAACTCCAAATCATGAATAGGATAGTTCTTCTCATGAACCTTCAACTGCCTCAAAGCATAAGCTATGACCTTCCTCTTCTGCATCAATATGCAACCAAGACCGATTCTAGAAGCATCACAATATACAACAAGACCCTCTCTATCCACGGGTAGGGTCAAAATAAGAGCAATAGTCAATAAAGTCTTGAGCTTTTGAAAACTCACCTCACATTCGTCAGACCACTGAAATGTCACTTCCTTCTGGGTCAATCTAGTTAATGGGGATGCAATGAATGAGAACCCCTCTACAAATCGTTGATAATAACCTGTAAGGCAGAAGAAACTCTGAATCTCAGTAACTGAAGCGGGTCTAATCCAATCTTGAAATGCCTCAATGTTCTTAGGATCCACCATAATACCTTCCTTGAACACTACATGTCCCAAGAATGCTACCAAACTAAGCCAAAACTCACACTTTGAAATCTTTGCATAGAGCTTCTTCTACTTCAGAATCCCAAGCACAATCCTCAAATGATGCTCGTGTTCCTCCTTACTACGGGAGTATATCAATATATCATCTATGAAGACAATAAAAAAGTAATCTAAGTACGGTATAAACACTTCGTTCATCATGTCCATAAAAGCTGTTGGGGAATTAGTCAATCCAAAAGACATCATCAAAAACTCGTAATGGTCATAACAGGTTCGAAAAGCTGTCTTAGGGATATCCTCTGCCCTAACCTTTAGCTAATTATAGCCAGATCTCAAGTCAATCTTGGAGAAAATTGAAGAACCCTACAACTGATCAAATAAATCATCAATACGAGGTATCAGGTACTTATTTCTGATGGTAACCTTATTCAACTGCCGATAGTCCATACACATACGCATCGATCCATCTTTCTTGTTCACAAATAACACTGGAGCACCCCAAGGAAATACACTCGGTCTTTTAAAACCCTTGCTCAACAAAACCTGCAAGTGCTCCTTCAACTCTTTCAATTCAGCCGGTGCCATACGATATGGAGGAATGGCAATAGGTTGAGTGCCTTGCCCAACGTCAATACAAAAATCAATATCACGATCAGGTAGGAGACTTGGTAAATCTAAATACCACCAAAAATTCACTCACCACCGAATAGACTCAAGCATAGGAGTCTCAATACTAGTATCTCGAATGTGCGCCAAGTAAGCCAAACATCCTCTCTCTACCAAGTGACGAGACTTAAGAAATGATATCACCCCTTTAGGAGTGTGACTAAGAGAGCCTCTCCATTCTACTATAGGAATTCCAAGCATAGCTAATGTAACTGTCTTGGCATGACAATTTAAAATTACGTGATAAGGAGATAACCAATCCATACCAAGAATCACATCAAAATCTACCATATCTAAGTCCTTTAAATCTGCATGAGTGTCATATCCATCAAGGTTATACATAATCGATACACCCGATCTACCACTAGAGAATCCCCAACATGAGTAGAAACATGTACCAGGAAATCAAGAGACTCACATAATATATCCAGACTCGAAGCAAAATATGTGGAGCCTAGATCAAATAATACAGTAGCTGGTCGATGACAAACTAGAATATTACATGTGATAACAGAATCTGAATCCTCAGCCTCTGGCCTACATGGAAAAGCATAACAGTGAGAACGACCGCCCTCAGATTGTGAACCTCCACGAGCACCACCTCGACCAGAAGGAGAACCACGTCTACCTGAATGAGAACCACCTCTGCCACTTTGTACACCTCCCCTAGTTGGAGGTTGTGCAGCCCTGAAAGTCAAATCCTGAGAACCCAGATGAAAGCCACCACGTCTGGTTCTAGGGCAATCTCTCACAAAGTGTCCCATATCTCCACTCTCAAAACAACCCCTGCGAGACGTAGGCTGATGAGAGGAACCTAAATGAACATAATGTCCTCCACTGCCTACATGTTTAGAAGATGAACCCTGTTAAGTATTCACCGAACTTGAAGAACTATGCCCACCGTAACCAGCTTTAGACGCTGGTATAGCAGCATGAATGGGTCTGCTAAACTGAGAGTGATAAGATCTCCCTAAGTAACCTTGACTCCTAGGCGGAGCACCACCATAATAACCTGAATGAAGGGTCCTCTTACCCTCACGATATTCAAATTCCTCGCGTCGAATCATCTCAAAATCCTTAGTAGCATCTACAGCCTTCTGGAACGAAACACCAAAAGTAGTAACCTGAGAAACTCCCATACAAATCAGAATAATCAACTCCTTAACAAACCTTCTCACTCTCTCAGCCTCTGTGGGAAGTATCATTAAAGCATGCGCATGGAATTTACCCTCATACTATTCGACTAAAATACCATCTTGATGCAAACTCTCGAACTCGGCCCTCTTACGCTCCCTCTCACTGCATGGAACAAACTTGGATAGAAATACCTGAGTAAACGGAGTCCATGATAGTGGAGGGGATCCAGTTGGCCTACTACTAATATAATCCCTCCACCACTGCTTGGCAGAGCCAATCATCTGAAACGCTGTGTAGTCAACTCCATGAGACTCCACTAATCCAAGATTATGCAACCTCTATTGACAACTAACTATAAATTCATATGCATCCTCAGTTAAGTCACCAGTATAAGTCGGAGGATTCTTCAAAAATTCATTGTCATCTCCATTGAAGCCTTTTCACTTTCAATGTCACCATTTTTACCACAACTTCACCTTCTTTTTTTTACTACTATTAGTTTTACTCTCTTTAATTTTAAAACATTATCCAAATATTTTCTTACATTTCGAACAATTTGATGAATCCATTAGATTTCATGATTATTAGAAAGTATCATATAGTTTTTTTTTTACCTAATTTCAATTAAGTTATTTCAATTTTCAGGGAATTCATTGATTCTTTTAAAGTTATCATTTCTAATTTTGAAGTTATATGATAAAGAATAATTGATGATACCTTCAAAATTTTAATTTTTCTTAGAAAAATAGTTAGTTTTGTTATCAATAATTCAATAATTTCTAGAAAATAGTATGAATTCTTTTATTATAAAAAAATCACTGAAATAAGATTTTGACGAGAGAAGAAGAAGAAAAAAGAAAAAAAATGAGAGAAGGGTTCAACTTGATGTGGGGATGGGGTGAGGGTGGGAGGTGAATCGATAAAAATGTGGGGATATCTTTCATGCATATCAACCTCACTCTCCCAAGTGGACTCTTCAACTGACCGATTTTTCCACTGAACTTTGATAGATGCAATCTCCTTTGACCTCAACTTGCGGACCTCCCTGTCTAGAATAGCTACAAGTTCCTTCTCATCAAGTAGGACTGAATCCCAACAAATAATATAGTTCACATCACTATGATATTTTTTCAACATAGACACATGAAACAATAGGGAAAAGTCAACTCAAGAGCCATTCCTATTGTTAAGGTCCGTTGGAGGCATCGTTCAGTCGAGGAGGCTACCTGGGAGACCAAGGAGGAGATGCGAGAGCTATTTCCTGGCTTGTTAGCCTTCAGGTACTTTTTGACCCTTACTTTCGCGGACGAAAGTCCTTTTTAGTAGTGGATATTGTAATGACCCTCCAGGTCATTTATGTGGATTGCCTTTTGTGTGTCGTTTAGAGCGTTCATATAGCGACTCCAAGTCATTTATGACTTGCTGGGACTGGTAGTTCGGTCACATGGTTGTTCATTTGGTTATTGTGCGAGTTTTAGTGTTTTTGGAGCTTATGAACCTTGAACAATAATTTTCGATCAAAAGTTCAAGAAGATGACCATCTGAATCCAATTATGACAATTCCACTAGCTCCGAAAGGGTCATTTTAGGCTATAAGCATGGTTTTCATGGCTCCCGAGGTTTTCACTGTGAGTCTGTGTGATTAGGCATTTTAACTTTAAGTTTAAGCCTAAGTTTGACTTTAGTCAACATTCTGAGTAACCGCGCTCAGAATAATTCCGTTAGCGTGGTTAGCTCTGGAATGTCGTGTTTGGTCTAGATTGACCCTTTGTTCGTGTCTCGAGGTTTCCAATATTTTCCGAGCCCTTTTGTGGTTTTGACTTAAAATGGCGATTGGGTGTGGAACCCACTTTTTGTCATGATAACCTCGTATGGAAACTTTGACTGTGCTATTGAGTCCTAAATATTGAATTTGGTATGGTTGCATATCTCGTTTGCGTGCACGAGGTTCCGAACGAGTTCAGAGCACCCCGTCAGAGTTTTTAAGTTTTCGAAATATAGGCTGAAATCTAGTTATTTAGTGCTGAAAAATCAGCACCCATTTTCCAAATTTAAAAACCACATATCTCCCTCATCTCTAAATTGAATTAGGCGATTCGAAGTGCGGGAACTTCGTATTTTTGGTGGCTTCGCTGTAGAGTGTTCAGAAGTTGTCGGGTGCGCATCGTTCGGAACTATGGCAATTACAACCGAGAGGGTCAATATGTCCGGGATGGGAACTTCAATCGCGACAACAACTACAATCGAAACAACTATAGCAACAGAAATGATCGGGTTGGACCTTATGTTCCCCCTCAAAATTAGGAATCTGGTACAAGGGAAGCTGGAGACAATATGACGTGTATTGAAGATATGATGCATAAGATGATGAGAAGGTTTGATGCAACTGATGAGAATGTGAAGGAGATAAGAAATGACTTGTCTGGTATTGGTCAAAAGGTTGATGCCCATGCAGTGTCAATAAAGCATCTAGAGCAGCAGATGACTCAGTTGTCTACTACAGTGAACCTTCGTCAACCTGGCACTCTTCCTAGTAACACCATCCAGAATCCAAAGAATGATGGTCATTGTATGGCAATTACTACTCGAGGGGGTAAGCAAACCATAGATCCACCTATGCCATCTATGGTAAATGTTGAGATTAGAAAAGAAGATAATGTGGTAGAGGTTAGAGAAGAGTCTGAGACTGCGATAGAGAAAGAAACGGAGATATCTCAGAAAGTGGTCCCCATACCTAGACCTCCACCACCTTTTCCATAGAGGTTAGTGAAGAGGACTGAAGATGGTAAATATCGCAGGTTTATTACCATGTTGAAGGAGCTTTCCATCAATGTTCCTTTGATTGAAGCTTTGGAGCAAATTCCTGGGTATGCGAAGTTTATGAAAGATATGGTGACAAAGGAAAGGTCTGTGAGTTTTGAAGATGATGATAGATTGTAGCATTCTAGCGCTATTGCTATAAGATCTCTTGTGCAGAAGAAGGAAGACCCTGGTGCTTTCATGATCCCATGTACTATAGGGTTGTTACACTATGTTAAGGCATTGTGTGATCTTGGTGCTAGTATCAACCTCATGCCATTGTCTATCTATAAGAAGTTGGGTCTAGGGGATCCAAAGCCTACTACGATGCGGCTACTTATGGCCAATCGTACCGTGAAAAGGCCCATTGGTGTACTCCATGATGTGCTAGTAAAAGTGGAGTCGTTTATCTTTCCAACGGATTTTGTGATTCTTGACTGTCAGGTTGATTTTGATGTTCCTATCATCCTTGGGAGACCATTACTTGCCACAGGTCGTGCATTGGTTGATATGGAGAAGGGACAGATGAAGTTCATACTGAACAATGAAGAAGCAACTTTCAATATTTGTAGGTCCATGAAGCAGAGTGGTGAGCTCCAAACGGTATCTGCTATAACTTACAGAGTTGAGAGTGGAGCAGAAGTGCAAATTGAAGAGCGACTCGGTGTTGGGGCACTAGCAATAGTTATGATGAATTTCGATAGTGATGGTATTGAAAAGTACGATGAGTTGGTAGCTGCACTCGATAGGTGTGAATATCGGTCAAAACAAAAAAAGTATGAGTTAGACATGAAGAATCGTGAGTCCCCACCAACGAGACCATCTATTGTGGAGGCACCGAAATTGGAGCTTAAGGTTCTACCACCACATCTGAAGTATGTATTCTTGGGCAGAGATAACACTTTGCCGGTCATCATTGCAGCAGATCTAAATGCGAGACAAGTAGAGTGTTTGGTGACTGTATTAAAGAGGTTTAAGCGAGCTATTGGGTGGACTATTGCGGATATTATTGGGATTCCTCTCGGTATTTGTTCCCATAAAATACAACTCATGCCAGATCACAAACCTAGTATTGAGCACCAAAGAAGATTAAATCCACCTATGCAAGGGGTAGTTAAAAAGGAGATCATTAAGTGGTTGGATGCTGGAGTTATCTATCCCATTGCAGTTACTAGTTGGGTATGCCTTGTTCAATGTGTGCCTAAGAAAGGTGGGATTACTGTGGTTCCTAATGAGAGAAACGTGCTTGTTTCGATGCGGCCTGTGACTGGATGGAGAGTCTACATGGACTACCGGAAGCTAAATGCTTGGACAGAAAAGGACCATTTCCCTATGCCATTCATGGATCAGATGTTGGATAGACTTGCTGGTAAGGGTTGGCATTGTTTTCTTGATGGTTATTTGGGCTACAATTAGATTTCTATAGCTCCGGAAGACCAAGAGAAGACCACTTTCACTTCCCCTTATGGGACTTTTACCTTCAAACGGATGCCCTTTGGGTTGTGCAATGCTCCAACGACCTTCCAGCGTTGTATAATGTCGATATTCTCTGATATGGTGGAGGACACTATTGAAGTATTTATGGATGATTTCTCTGTGGTAGGTGAGTCTTTTGATTGATGTCTGAATCATTTGGCTGAGGTACTTAAAAGGTGTGAAAATTGCAACCTGGTGCTGAATTAGAAGAAGTGCCATTTTATGGTAAAAGAAAGGATAGTTCTAGGACAGAGAATTTCTGAAAAGGGCATTGAGGTAGATAAAGCGAAAGTTGAAGTAATAGAAAAACTTCCCCCACCTATCTCTGTAAAAGGTGTGATGAGTTTTCTTGGGCATATAGGTTTTTACAGGAGATTCATCAAAGATTTCTCAAAAATTGCACATCCTTTGTGCAAACTGCTCGAGAAGGAGTGCAAGTTCTATTTTGATGATGCTTGTCATAGAGCATTTGGAGAGTTGAAAGAGAAGTTAGTTACTGCCCATATCATTATTTCACCAGATTGGGTACAACCGTTTGAGGTAATGTGTGATGCAAGTGGCATGGCGCTTGGTGTGGTATTGGGATAGAGGAGAGAAAAAATTCTTCACCCTATTTACTATGCTAGCAAGGCTCTAAATGTGGCCCAGAAGAATTATACTGTGACTGAACAAGAGCTTCTTGCAGTGGTTTCCTCATTTGAGAAATTTAGATCCTACTTGCTTGGTACCAAGGTCATAGTACACACTGACCACTCTGCATTGAGATATTTGATGGCAAAGAAGGATGCAAAGCCGAGGTTGATTAGATGGGTATTATTGCTGCAAGAGTTTGATTTTGTGGTAAAAGTTTATGCATGATGTGAAGAAATTCTTTTGGGATGAGCCTTACTTGTATCGTAGTTGTGCTGATGGAATTATTCGTCGCTGTGTGCCCGAGATTGAGATGTTAAGTGTACTTGAAGCATGTCATTCATCGCCTGTTGGTGGGCACCATAGTCGTATTCGAACTGCACATAAGATTTTGCAGTGTCGGTATTATTGGCCTACTATCCACCAAGATGCTCATGATTTTGCCAAGTCTTGTGATCGTTGCCAAAGAGAAGGAGGGATTTTGAAGAGGCAAGAGCTTCCTAGGAATCTTATATTGGTGATAGAGTTGTTTGATGTATGGGGCATTGATTTTATGCGTCCATTTGTGAGTTCACATGGGATGAAGTATATTCTTGTTGCGGTTGATTATGTATCGAAGTGGGTGGAAGCAGTTACGCTCCCCAACAATGAAGGTAAAAGTGTCACCGTGTTCTTGAAAAGGAATATCTTCTCTAGATTTGGTACACCGAGGGTGATTATCAGCGATGGAGGTTCCCACTTTTGTAATAAGTTGTTCAAGGTGCTACTTGAGGAATATGGTGTCCGCCACAATGTAGCCACTCCTTATCATCCACAGACTAGTGGACAAGTTGAAGTATCCAACAGAGAGATCAAACAGATTTTGGCGAAGACTGTGAATGCTAATAGAAGGGATTGGTCAAGGAAGCTTGATGATTCTCTGTGGGCCTATCACACTGCATACAAGACTCCCATAGGTATGTCTTCTTACCAACTAGTATATGGGAAATCTTGCCATTTACCGGTAGAGCTAGAGCATAAGGCTTTGTGGGCAATAAAGAAGCTAAATTTGGATTGGGGCGCCGCATCTAATCAAAGAATGAATGACTTGAATATGCTTGATGAGTTTCGCCTAAAAGCTTATGAAAGTTCAGGCTTGTACAAAGAGAAGATGAAGAGGTATCATGATCAAATAATCGAAAAACGGGAATTTGTTGTGGGTGATCTTGTGCTTCTATTCAACTTTAGATTGCGCTTGTTTCCGGGAAAACTCAAATCCAAATGGACCGGGCCATTTTTGCTCACAAAAGTGCTTCCCCATGGAGCAGTTGAGCTTGAGAACAGTGACGGAACAAGGTTCATGGTTAACGGGCAAAGGATCAAGATCTATTTGGGAAATGCACAGAGTGTGCAAGAGGTTATGGAGGCCTATCATCTTGATGAAGTCTGAGTAATCAAGCACTGCTTGGGAGGCAACCCAAGATGTACAATCTAGCCAACGATAGGTATGCTATGAAAATTCTGCAGAAAATGGTTTGGTGCAGAGGTCTACGGACCCCATCAACGGTCCGTCGATCCATCCACGGACCGTGGATGGTGTCTGTAGATACCAGGTAAGTCCCTAAACTTTTCCAAGTGTAAGAGTGATCTACGGTCCCAATCTACGGACCGTAGATCGACCCACGGACCGTAGACGGGGTCTTGTGGGTCCAAAATTCTAATTTTGTCTGACCCGACCTGGACCCTCTTATTTAGAATTCCCCTAATTTTAAATTATTTCCACTTCCCTCCATTCACTCCCCAACCGTTTCAAACACCCTCAACTTCCCTAAATCACTCCATAACTCCCCCATAAAATCATCCCTTCCATTCCCTCATAATTCCCACGATGCCTTAACAGTCCGAATACTACTGATTCCATATTCCACAAAAGGGTCCGGCGTTTGGGTTAGTAACGAAAAAGTGGTTTTTGGCCTTGAAAGCATCTATCATCACACAATCACCCCATTCTCGTTGCTATAAGGTAATAGACTTTCTCCTCACTTT
This sequence comes from Solanum acaule, assembly GCA_036250505.1. Taxonomy (NCBI): domain Eukaryota; kingdom Viridiplantae; phylum Streptophyta; class Magnoliopsida; order Solanales; family Solanaceae; genus Solanum; species Solanum acaule. The sequence goes on from JAJOOR010004631.1 coordinate 43,189, forward strand.
GAATTTCGATTCATTGATAGATTATAGAAAGTCAGGGACTGGGTCTTGACCTTGGGTACTTGTTAGATGAAAATGCATGATAAAATTGGAAGTTACAATACCCTTGGAACGATAGATAGTGATTGTGTTGCCTTGTTGTATGTGATTATAAGTCTAAATGTAAGTTTCGACTTAGGGTTCCAAACTTTGTATTAAATACTTGTTAAAATGATTAATCAAAATCCTGAGAATGACAAACTAGTATGATTCAATGTTGAAATGCATGGTTAGACTAGGACATTGTTGAAAATGGTCTAAGATGTGGACTTGAAAATAATGAATGGCTTAAACCTGGCACAAATCACATCCACGATACCACGTCTACGGACTGTAGATCAATCTACGGACCGTAGATCAGGTTCGTGGTTGGATGCACTTTAAAAGTTCGCAAGTGTGAAACCACAAATATGGACTACAGTCTGTAGATCAGTCAATAGACCTTTATGTACATCCGTGGTTTCCATTTGTGACCAATATTTTTGGTCATCTGATCCACGGAAGGGCTCCAAGGACCGTAGATCAGTCTACGAACCATAAGTCCCCTTCGTGGATAACTACTGTAGCCACTGTCTGATTTTTTTTTTAGGTCTTTGTTACTGTTCATTTTTAGTTCTAATTTTTTTTTGAGTGTGTTTATAGTTAATTTTGGCAGTAATATCGCTTCCACAGGTACGATGGCACCCAAGAAGCTTGTCACCTACTCAAAGTAGGGTAAGTCAAAATTTGTTGCCCCTAGCTTCAGGTTAATCAATGAGGACACGGACACAGAAAAAGATCCCGCATACGTTCCTCCCAACACAAGGACTTCTCCCACTGCACCTCGAGCCACCAGAGGCACCCCCCGAGAAGGTGATTCGCGACATAGTCACTGTCTCCCAGTCTGATGAGGAGCACACACTGATCGGGTCACCAACTGGGTTGCCTCCAGTTCAGCTAATGGGTCTACGTCCGGCTCCGAATCTTCCTATGCTTCGAGCTCGGAGTCTTGTCATGCTTCAGGGTCCGAATCTGCCTATGCTTTAGGGTCCGATTCTAAATCAGTCAAAGGGTCCGACCAGAATAAACAAGCAGCCTCGTCTGATGAGGCCACTAGCTCAGAGTCAGTACCAGCACCAAGGAATGAGGATCCTACTCCAGTGGTCGGCGAGCCAAACAGATGGTGTGTTGAGGGCCAATGGCATATTTATCGGGATGCCAAGATGAAAATGACAAAAAGAAGATGGCCCGACTTATTACAGAGAAGCGCAGAGTCCTCACGGGGAGCTTGCACACTGTCCCTGATATCCACCAGCTTTTTAACCTTCACAAGTGTGACTGGATGGCTCGAGACCTAGGGGCTTATAGCGAGGAGATTGTGCTGGAGTTCTATGGCTCCTATGCTGCCATTCTCCGTGGTTCGATCTCCAAGCAGTCAAAGCCCTTAGCCCAAGATCTTCTCACTTCCACTGTGGTCCGAGGTTGTTTGGTGGACATATTATATGCCACCATCAGCCACTTTCTCTATGGCCTTACCACAGGTCACTCTTGGTCACTAAACACAGCGGAGTTTGATTACAGATGGGACATCATGCGGAGCGGCACTTTCCAGAGGAATGTTGAGCAGAGAGAGGTTGTTATACTATGGTTGGCTAAGTACATTGATAAAGATGGTGGGCATGCGGAGTGGGTTGCCACACCACTGTTGGGTATCCGAAAGGCCACCTTGAATTTTGTGGCCAAGTTCTTCTGGTTGTTGGTGCATAACAGGGTGTCACCGACAAAAGCTGACAACCAACTCACATGGGATAGAGTGATCATGGTTGCAACATTGGTAGCAGGAGTGGAGATTGACTTTGTCCCCATGCTGCTGGCAGAGATTCACGAGAGGGCATTCAAGACCTCCACTACTTACCCTTTTCCATGTTTGATTTTCCAATTGTGCAGGGACTCTGGAGTGCCGATCTGGCATTGTGATAGGTTGGTCCACCCTACTAGGACTTTGGATATAGGCCTCATTCGTGATGAGGCAAATGTGGCAGCACCTTGTAGAGAGCCCCAGGTTGAGATACCTCATTTGGGCGCAGATCTTGTAGACACAGTGGGGTAGGCACAGGGCGATGACCCCATTATTCTAGAGCACACCGATACTGTCCCAGCTTCCTCTTCCCAGGCTGCTAGTAGGGCCCCTAGCTCGTCCAGCTCCACATCACAGTTAGGAGTTGCTGTTGTCCCATTATCCAGAGTACATAAATTAGAGGCTCAAATGGCTACACTGCTGCATCACATCCAGCCTTGGATGCAAAAGTCGATAGCCGAGTCCGAGACTAGAATGGAGCGAAGGATGGAAGGCATGATGGATCGGAAGGTCCAAGCCATAAATAAGTGCCTCGATGCCTTTGAATTGCGATTCCTTGAGCGACCAGCCCTAGTCATAGATCTATCCTCTTTTCAGGCCGAGTTAGCCAGTCTCCGGGCCGATGTTGATGCTATTCTTGCCACCCCTACAGTTGAGCCTCAGGCTGCACCTACTGCATTGGCTGATGATACGGTGCTGGATGGTTTATTCAGTGGGATCGCCGAGGAGAGGCCTGAGCCTACACATACCAAAGGTAAGAGGCATTGTTCTAGTTGCACTAAGGAGGAAAAACCCCAAAAGAGACAGCGTAGGCAGGAGAAGGAGGCTAGGAGGACCTCGATTATAGATGAAGAGTTGCGCCAGCAGAGGGTGCGTGAGAATATTGCAGGTGCATCGAGTTCTGCCCCAGTTGTAGAAGTCCCGCCTGTGGTTGGAGTGACTAAGAGCACTACTGAGGGTGCTATGATGGTTGATGTGGGCACTACTGAGGGTGACCCAAGTATGGATCTAGCGGGCTCCGGGAAATCAGACCCACCCGCTTGTTGATGATTCTTCGGCATTATGCACCACAGGTTTGCTTCACCCAATCCATTATCTTTTACTGCATTTGTATGCATTGGGGACAATCACATCTATTTTTTTTGGGGGTGGGGTAAATGGATTGTGAGTGATAGGGTGAAGTCTGAGTAACCCAACTCATAAATCCTCTCTTTGGGGTTTTCTTGCTTGTGTTCTTTTTCCCCAAGAGACTGTTTAATTTCTGTTGAACCGGCATGTATTAGGATTGTATGTATAGAAGCATAAAAAAAGAATGAAGCATGATGGCTTATAAAAACAATTGACACCCGTCCAAATTTTGTTATGTGTGCTAGAATTTGTAGGCTAAGATAAGTGGAATGTGTTGGCTCTGAGTATGACATGATAATGAATCAACTTGAGGGTATGACTTAAGCTGAAACTTGAACTGGGTAATCTGATAATGAAACTATGTGCCAAGAGTGTGTGAGAATAGTTGATTGGTCAAACAATTTTTGTGCAAAACTAGAACTTGCCCGGTTAGTCCTACTAAGACAATTCACTCTAGAGGCTAGGAGGTGATCATAGGCCCTTGTTTTGATAAGCCCACAACTTGCCTAAATGAAAGATCCAACCAAATGAAATCAATACTCCCTTTGATCCAAATGCTTTGAGCCTAAAATTAGACCATTTTTTCCTAAGAAGTACCCAAATGTGCCACACCTGACCCTGAGCCTGCGTTACAAGCCAAGAAAGTCCTATAGTGATCCTAGAGTCTAGTTTGGAGAGTCTAAGCAGTCAAAATAAGGGCAAGCCTATGGTATTGAGCACTAACTTTACATGAAGTTATTTCTGAGTGTGAGTGTTGAATGAATCCTTATACTCAAAGTCATAGTCAGTGTGTGAAAGAAAAGGGATTTCGTTTGAAGTAAGGGCACTAGTTACATTGTCGGAAAGTTGGTACTTTGGTGATAGTGAAACAGTGTATGTTGTGTGTTGGTTGGTCGATCGCTGTCATGGTTTGATCCACACGAATTAGCTTGTCGAGTCTAAGAGAACAAATTTTGCACCCGGAAAGTAAGTGGGATAGAGAGTCATGTTATTGCTTGTGCTTGAAATGCTTGCTTCTATACAAGTGTCGTTTGGAGTCTTAGTGCGTCGCTTGAGGAAAAACAACAAATTTAAGTTGAGGGTGTCGATATACCGAGAGTTTACGGTATTTCTAATACATTTCACTTACAAGTTGTGTGTGTCTAGGGCCTTTTTGTATTGGTTTTTATGTATTTTTATCATATTTTGCAGGAAAGATGTTCAAGCGCGAAAGTAAAGAGACAGCTGAAAGAAATGCAGAAAAGGGCATCTACACAGGTGATCTACGGACCGTAGGTCCATTGACGCTCCGTAGATGGTGGTCGTAGATCAGCAGGCAAGGCATGGAAGGCAAATCAAGGAAATTTGACCAAGTGTGGAACCACGATGGACATTGACGATCCGTAGATGGATCTACGGACCATACTGTTGATCCGTAGATTGATACTGCGAGGGTTCCAGTACCTGATGTTTGAAAAATTCTAAGTATGGAGCTACGGAGAGGGATTGACGGACCGTAGATCAATCTATGGTCCGTACTGCATTTCTGTCGTTTGCTTTAGAGAAGCAAATTTTTGGAATCTGAAATATTTTCTAAGTCCTGGCTGCCGGAAGGGACTCACGGACCGTAGATCCATTGACGGTTCGTGAGTCAGTCTCGTGGAATGAAGACGCGTGCCTGAACAAACTTTCCTTATTTCATTTCCCTTTTTATTTAGGACTTGTTTTTTAATAAATAGGGTATGTAAACCTCATTTTTGGGGGTTAGACGTTATTATTTTTATTCTAGTTCTTGACTTGGGAGATTAACTTGCAACTTTAGCAATTCTTACGTAAGTTCATAATTTTTTCATCTAAAACAATGAATTGTGTTCATATGATTATGGGTAACTAAGCTCCACAACTAGGGTTGTGGGAACCATGAGTGATTAACAAAGTATTAATAATAAATAAGAAATTCTTGAATAATGTTTTGCATGCATTGATAATTCTTTCATTTAGAAGTCTTTTTAACGAGTGCACGCGTTAAAACTTGCCTTGTTGCTGCTTGCCGGACCAAGGAGGTAATCAACAAGAAAAGAATTATCAACATAGATTTAGTGTGATACTATCTAATAGGGTAGTGTCGATTGGTGAGAAGTAATAACTAAGCCAAACATCGATTATGATGTCTAATATGAGGTAAAGGTAAGGGTTAGTAAATTATACACACGTAGCCGGACCAAGGTGCGGGGTGAAATTCTCTAGATGCCGGACCAAGGATTTAGAGATACCTAACTTATCACTTTGCAT